>VDFB02355704.1:0-15347 GCA_007258455.2 Sequoia sempervirens | reverse complement strand
AGAGCAAAGCCAACTTAATCATTTAGTTGCATATGGCAAGCGTTTGGATGAATGGGAGGAGGAGTTCGTTACTAGAGGTCGTGCTATGCTCACAGAGTTATACCAGTTGCTGTACAATGCACGAGAGCTCCGTCTTTGTCTCCAGGATGAGAAGCGAGATATGGCGATTAACAAACCCCGGGATGAGATTATGATTGCTCACCTGAGTGTGGCATATGATGCAGTCACATATGCAGAGGATAGAGAAGCTATCTACTCTTGGAAAACACAATTGGTTTTCAAGGCAAAGATAAAGGACACTTTGGCGTCAGAGTTGGCTGAGAGTAGAGAGCACGTCACTAGTGCACTTCGGTTTGTGAGGACTTTAGTTTCTCGCTTACCGTGCCGATATCAAATTGAGGGTGGTGCCTATGTTGAGCTTACCGATGTTCTGTCAAAGCTCCAGGCACTCATTCATACCATTTTCAGTGGGGAGACCGTTGGCTGTAAGGTTACTCAGCTTACAGTCATGTCATCATTGTTCGATGAGGCAACAAGGAGCAGAGGTGAACTTCAGTCTCAGATCATAGCTGGTGAGGATATGCTGCATCGACATAGCATTCTTCGACAAATAGTGATGCAGTTAACAATCTCGTTGAGGTATTGATTGCTCGAGATCACGCACAGTAAACTTCAGTGCCCACCTCTCAGGATAGACATTATACATAGGAGTTAAACTTGGCGTTACCTTCTCAAGTTGACTCGCTGTTTCATCTCATGCATATCTATTCTGAGATTAGCTTCACACACTTGGAGTTTCATTTAGGGTTTTTCGTTAACTGATGGTAGTGTTCCAGTTAACTCGCTTTCAATAAGGACGTGCATGCTTGCACATTGTCCATTTTTAGATTAGATGTTTCGGTTAACTGACGGTAGCTTTCCAGTTAACTGTATAGTTTGCTTTATTAGGGCTTAGCAATAAATCTTGCATGCATTGCAAGACTATAGTTGACTCAAGGTGATTTTAGGGTTCCCTACACCTTGATGTATATAAATAAGAGTTTTTGCTCATTTGTAATTAACTTTTGCACGAGAGAGAAATATATGGTGTGCCTACCTTGCCCTCAATATTGCTCTTTTGGTATTTGTTCATGCCTTTTGCCGCTATAAAATGAATTGTTATGCCACATAGGGTTTCATGCAATTATAATGGTGAATTCTTTTCCATAGTTTAGATAAATCTGTTTTGTGCTCAATAAACTTATTCAGATTGAGATGATAGTTGTGCCCACCTTGCCTTCAAGTAGAGAATTTGCACTTCTTCATCGTGTGTTGTTGTGAACAATAAACTTATTCGGATTGAGATAATAGTTGTGCCACCTTGCCTTCAAGTAGAGAATCCGTATTAAGTTTATCGTGTGATGTTGTTACCAATAAACTTGTTTAGATTTGAGCCGATAGATGTGCCACCTTGCCTCTGCTGAGAATCTATACTCGCTTATCGCCCCGATAGTCAAACCTTTGCCCGCTTCCTCATGCTCTATTTTCTTGAGGAGACCGGATAGAATTTAAGTAATTGCTTAGTTGTAGTTAGTGAATCATGGAAAACCAGAAAATTCTCGCTGCAACGATATAGTTTTCAGAAAGCCTTGCACCTCTACGCCAAAATTTCGAAACAACAAAAGCATGATATAGTTTAGTTTATCATTTGCAAGTACTTTGTCAAGGCCAACCAGGAGCTTCCCTCCTAATTTGAAGAGCACTCATTGGCAGAGGTGTATAGTCAGTCCGCATCTAACTCTTACCCGTGAGGTGCTAGTTGTTACGCTTCAACAGCTTTCCGGCTACCAATCGGGGCACTCCAGGCTCAAAACTTCATGTCACGGTTATGACTATCTGGCGTCCTACTGCTCCTGTATTACAACCAGCACTAAGTCCGCTTGTTATTCAGCCGAATTTAGTCTTCATCGAAGCAGAACAGTCAGATATTATTAGTAGCTTGCGCACGTTTATTTTTGAAAATCATACATCTACCACTCAGTGGAGAAACGCGGCTACAACTCTGGATAAAGAAGAAGAAAAAGCAGATCTTGCAGCAGGTAGACCAGTTTTGCCACCTCCCGCGTGGAATTAAGCATCCTGGCGTACCGAGTTTATATTAGAAGGAGGAGAGGTAATCCTCCTATCCAACCAGATCCTGTTTTTGAAGAAGCTCCTGATCAGTTTACTAAATCATAAATTTTTGAAGAAGAGACTCCCACTCCAACTGCAGAGATGGGTGATTGTAATAACAACAACAATGGTGATGATCACAACGGTCGTAATGGAAGAAACGCAAGACGTCCAGCCCCCTTGCCTTGGGGCGACAATATTGGATCGTTGGCTCTACTAGGACATCATGAATTGCCCAAGGGATCACGCAAGTTTTTCCCGAGATTTCATGGCGATGGTTCCAAACATCCAGATGAACATCTATCAGCATTCACGGCGGCTTGTTCCGTTTTGCATGTTGCGCATGAGGACATCGCCGTTCGTCTTTTCGTGGAGACTCTTGAGAACAACGCAGCAGACTGGTTCAACAATCTTGAACCAAGAATTATCACCAGTTGGGCCGTCATGAGCGAGAAGTTCTTGGCAAGATTCAAGCCTGCCGAGGACAATCATAGATTATTTGCACAACTCTCAAATTCAAAGATGGAAAAGCATGAACCGATGAGGGAATTCGTGGCAAGGTTTAGTCGCCTTGTTACACGTCTTTCTCACACTTTGAATCCGTCTGATGAGATTTTGATGAGTTCTTTCATCAACGTGTTGTCGTCAGAAATTGCCTTTTTCCTGAAGATAAGCGAAGAAGATGATCTACAACACCTTCAGGAGGAAGCAATCAAGCTTGAAGATAACATGATTACAACCGGCAAGATGAAAGATGATTCGATCAGGCCGCTCGTGCAAGCGTCGGCTGATCCGTTGCTACAAAAGGTAGCAAATGAGGTGATGATACTGAAGAGACAGTCACCACCTCAAGGGCAACCAGCTTTGCCCACACCACCACCTTTTCAACCACAACCAGCATATCAGCCGAGAAGGAATAATTTTCAGCCGTACAATAATTTCAAGTCTAAGTTTCCGCAAGGACAACCGAGACAAAATAATGAAGCTGAGAAGGCTACGGTCTTCTGCACGTTCCATGATTCAGCAGAGCACACCGGGGCTACTTGCCCGGAAAATCAAAGAATGAATCAGCTCATGGGATTTGCCGATTCTGCTCCTAGTTCAGACTTCATACCTTCCAGTTTAAACGTCGTCTCTTCACAGACAGACGAGGTTGATGGAGACTCTGCAACGGGATACTTTGATCGAGAACCCGTTAATGAAGAAGAAGAATCCCGTCATTTTTCTCTCGCAGTGAATCATGAAAATATCACCTCACCTGTGTTCACACGTGCTCAGCATTTCAAAGCACAGAAGGAGGAAGAGGAAAAGCGGAATTTCAATACAAAAGCAAAGGAAGTAGCTTCTACTTCCAATCTTAAACCTTCACAAGAGAATATCTTGCCAGCAGCTTTAGATACGTCTTCAGTGAGCTTTGACATCGTGTCTTCCATGATGAAGACAAAGGTACAGATATCTCAACTGGAGTATTTACAAGATCATCCAGAGCAGTTGGATAGAATCTTGAATGTTCTTAAAAAGAAGAATGTCGTTCAGCGACATTGCTACAGTCCTCAGTTCCTGCAGAAGAGAAGCCCGGGCCATTCTATATATCTTTATATATAGGAGGTTTTAAGCTGAGCAATTGCATAATTGACAGTGGAGCTTCGGACAACGTAATGCCCTTACAGATTATGAACGCGTTGGGACTTTCATGCACCCCGACTCAAGACCCCACCGCCCTGAGGCGGACCCCACCACCAAGGGCCCCGCCTATCTCCCATCCCCCCAAGAATGCCAAGGGCGAATGGGACGGTGGGGTTGGTACCGGGGGGGTGGGAGATTATAGGACCTACTGGAGGCACCAACCCTCACAACTAAGCACCAACTTAGCGAGAGACACTAATCTCTCCTTAAGAAGCACCAACTTCCAAAACCAAGTTCCACCTTGAACGTTGCTTCTACAATGGACGTTGGATAATTCAATCTCCTTCACTTATTCACTCCATAATTCCCTTCTTCCCATTTACTAAAATATACTTGTATGCTTGCAAATTCTCTTCTTATATTCTCTTTGTCTTTTCACATTCATATCCTTCATAAATCTCTCATATTCATTTATATATATGCTCCACAATAATATCATTTATCTCTTGAATCTGTATAATATTCTTCTTCTCAAGTCTTCATATATTCTCATACATCAATTTTGCTTTTAGATGATGTACAATCTATGCTTTCTTTCATAATTCAACTTATAGCATTTTCATTAATGTCTTCAAAAATAATTCTGCTCTAAGTCTGCACTCTTTCTTTCTTTCAAGTCTGCTGAAAAACTCTTTTATACATCTGCTCAAAAATCTTTTGGATCTGCATATACCTCTGCAGGTATATTGATTTATTCCTTTTTTTCCACAAATTTTACCAATAATCATAAACTTCTTGTATACTTTTCCAAGGAAGGCGACTTTATGAATGAACACATCTATAATGGAGGCAATTTTTGCTAACAAAAACTTCATGTTTGATCACTGCCTTTCTAATACTAAGCGCTGCCATTTTAGAAACTTTAATTGTTTCTTTAAATCACTTCGATCGCTGCTTCTTTAATTGTTGCATTTTAATCTTTATTAATTACTTCATTTACTTTAATTGTTTCCTTTTAAATTATTTTAATCACTGCCTTTCAATGTATATATATATCACTGCTCTTTAATCATTGTTTTCTATTAATCCTTTTTTTATATTAATCATTGTCTTATATTAATAGTGGTCAGCCAGCATCATAACGTTGGCTATCATTTAATGGTGGTCGGCCAAATCAAAATATATTTTCATTCTTATGAGTCGGCCTCCATAACTCTGTCTTAGGCAATTGCTGCTATTCCTTTTAATAATCTTATGATTAGTCGTTGCTTCTCCTTCATTAATCTTTAATTCTGTAGCCTTTTCCAAAGGGGCAATCAGATCAATGAAAGGCCTGTTTGCCACTTTTGTCCAGTTTTCTTTCCTTTTCATCTTCACCCTTGCTTTCTTTAGAATTTCTTTTACGAGTAGTCTCATGTCCCTTATTCTTGTGAGTTGTTAGATTTGCATTTATATCATTGGCATCTTCACTGAGATCCTCATGATCATTGCCCTTCAATGATCTACTCCCTTTCTTCTGGTGATTTTGAATGCTCACAGCAAGATGTCCATCAAGGATCTGCAAGTTTGGAAGAAATTATTTATTCTTGTACTGATATTGTTTATATTCACATACACAATTCCCGTGTAGGTTGAGGTTTATCAATTCATGTAGAACACCAATAACCTGTATTTCTGACCATAGGCGAAGATGATTATGTCCCAAGTCTAGGATTTGAAGTTTGCCATTCCACTCCAATTCTATCAGGAGATTCATTAGCTGATTATGAGAAAGACGGAGTTCTTTCGAATCCACACAGCACTTTAGTGATGTTCCAGTTGTTTGCAATCGACAATATGACTTTCCCAACTCACGAATGGGGTTATGTGAGAGCACCAGAGTAGTGAGATTAATAAGTTGATCCAACCTACAAATTGAATCTATCTCATTATCATTCAAGATGAGAGCCCGAAGATCCACGAGGACAAAAACCTTGTCCATGGATGTAACTTCATTGTGACTCACATTTAATACAGTGAGCTTTGATAGACCTTCAAATGGGCAATTCTTTCTTCAAATTGTTCCAATTAAATGTGGCTCCAAGATGAAGCTCCGTATTCAAAATTGTTCTTCCATATTCTTCTTTTGTGTTCCAAACCTTAGCTGCAAATTTCTTATGTCCAAGATCATGCCTTGTTAGTCCTCTTTCATGTATTATCTTCTTTTCAATTGTGATATATCCAGCTTTGACGTCAATGACAACTATCACATTCATTCACTTTCACATTAATGACAATATTCTAACAATCTCGTAAATGCCTTTGACATCAATGACAATATATCCAATAGGAGGCATTGGAGAAAGGAGGCTAAATAGTTCCTTTTGTCAACCACTAACAATGAGGTTGCCTTTTTTATTAGTTGCATTTCATTGTTGTGTGCAAAATAAAACATTGTAACATTCCCCTACTAAGTTTAGAAAGAGGAGAATATAGATATCATTGATATTGTAAACAGTTATATAGGAGAGCACCTAGCTACAAAGATCCTCTGACTACTAGACTTCTTGGGAGTTTGGTCAGTAGGTGATAAGTTCACTGGAAGTGAAAGCAGATTAGGTTCTTGTATGTAGGTGATCATGTGCAAGAAGATCCAAAGAGCAGTATGCAGACCTAAAAGTATGCATAGGCATATGATTATGTTTCCAGTTCATATGATGTACTTTCTCCCCATGTTCACACTAAGGGGAGAGTTAGGAATTAGTGTTCACATGGGTGTTTAGGTTAGCATTGTTAGTATGTATAATAAAATAAAGCTATGTAAGTTAAGTTGTTGAGAAACAACTTAATATTATATTATAGTGAGTATTTAATTGTGTGTGAGCATTATAATGTGAGTTGCTAACACAACTCACATAGAGATTTAGGAGTGAAAATTGTTGATGTTATGGCAGCTTTGGGCTCATTCTTCCAGCCACGAGTGAACACATAAATTCATATAGCCTAATGGCTATTTATTTATTGAGATAATCAAGTGAAGAAGCGCTTCACTTAGGCAACAATGTAATTTCCATCTTGGCCGACCTTCCTTGTAATTCACTATTATTATTTGTAATTATATTTTCTTATAATGGCCGACCTTGCTCTTGAAGAGGTGCAACCTCTCTATCAAAATGTATATATACAAGGTCTTTCCCACTTCATTTGACATCAAGCAAGTTCGATTATTTCCTTCTCTCAAGTGCGAATTTCTTCAAGGACAGATTGTGAATTCCTTCAAGTGCAGATTGTTATCTGTTATTATTGCCATTGTTGGTGCTGAATATTGGCATTGTGATTGGCCTCATTGTAAAGAGTATTGTTGCCATTGTTTATATATATAAGAGAGATATTTGTTGTTGGGTTTTTCTCCCTCAAGAGGAGGGTTTTCCCAGGGTATATGTTGCGCTATTGTGTCTGATTTTTTGAATTAAATTACTGCTTTTACATCTGATCATAAAAACTAACATGGTATCAGAGCGGGTTAAGTAAAGATCCGATTAGGTTTGGCCAAGCAACATAAGTCAGATCTAGAAAGAGACAGACTCAGTTCGGTGGTATATGTTTGGTAGTCGCTAGAGACCATAGGAGCTAAAAGATTGTCGACATTCCCTCATCCGCCTAAGTTTAATTTTCAAAATTCGCTTGTTGGATTTGAATAATCTAACTATTTAGGTGGGCGATCAAGGCCGAAGCGCCATTGTGAACAATGGCCATCAGGTGTTTTAGAAGGCGCTATCTTGGGGGCGGCAGCTATTCTGGGTCGTGCTCTGTTAAGAGCCCTTCTTTATTTCATTATTGTTGGTTGGAAATGTTACTGTTGGCGTAGGAGGTGAAAGCATTTTTATCGAGTAGTAAATAGTCAATTTGAAGTTTTTCAAATCTTAGTCATGTTTAGAACGCATGGAAAATAAAAAGCTGTCAAGTCTGTGTGTTGCGGGCACATTGTGGACTGCAACTGCACATTTTATCACTTTAGTGATAGGGGCAGGGGTTTTATCGCTGCCATGAAGTGTTGCACAGTTGGGACGGATTGCAGGGCCTGCAGTCTTGATGGGTTTTGCTCTCATAACATACTATTCTTCTTCTTTACTAGCAGATTGTTATAGGTTTCCTGATCCAGTCAGCGAACCTCACAGGAATTATACATATAGAGATGTTGTTGTGAAGCCGTGTCTTTCAAGTTACTATTCCATTGCTTGTTTTGAGTTCTGGATGTGCAGAAATTCTCTAAGCCATGTTTATGGAAGGAAGTCGTAACTCTTTCATCGCATGAGCATGGGAACAAAATCAATTCAGATCTCAGGATAGATAAGTGCAAACCTGAAAAGCATTCTGATTTCATTGAGATAAGTATTTTATTATTGTTTATACTTTTTTTTTAATCTGGGATAAAATCTCAGGCTGCTGAGTTGTGCAGATCTGATGTCGTTTATTTATCATGTGTGTGTAGAAAAGATCGTGTTTTCTCTTGAATAAGTGATCTCTGAGATGAAATCCCTTGAAGACACCTTTCATTCATTGTGAGATGTTCATGCTAGTTGTGAAAAATTTCTGAGTGACTCAGAGATGAAAAGAGAACTGCATTTTCGATGGTGATTAGTTGATCACATTGATATCATTCTCTAATGCATGAACTATGATAGAGCCTTGACTCTTGGAGAGGGTTGGTTCTACATGCTAACTGCATAATGCATTCAAGAAATTTTTTGTTGTGCAGATTGTCTTTTGTTGTGCTTAGTTTAGCATTATCAAGAGGAGTAAAAGATGGAAGAAAGAGTTATATCAGAATTCAATAAAGATAAGTTCCTTTATCCCTTCATTCTGATCTTTTGATATTTGCTACATATTTCACTTATAGGTTGATTCTTATATATAAACTATTAAGAGATAAGCATTTCATGTTTTCTGAATTCTTATGTATTCATGCTATAACTTGGGATAGTAAACTTTGTGTGATTCTAGCCTTGATATTTCTTTGGATAGTAAATCTTTCGACAAGAAGATCTCTTTGGATATTGAAGTCAATTCGTTGGGCTCTTTCTTCTTCTTGAAGTATGAAGCACATTCAAAACCAATTTGGAGCGTTTCTTCTTACTTGCCACGCAAGGCTGAACAATTTGGTGATGATGTCCTCTTGTTCGTCATGAAAACCCAAGTTTGGTTGCAACACTGGCTGGGGATCTTCGTCTGGATCAGGAACGTTGCCCGGAAGCACCATTCTTCATTCTATTAGCCAAGCTTGAATTTGAGGATGAGCCTATGGCGACTGATCGTTCTATCTCGTCAAAAGCTTGTTTCAGACGATCGATCTTTTGTCTTATCAAATCCCTTTGAATTGCTTCCTCGATTCATCGTCCTTTTTCTTCTTCTCTGGCAAGAACACAGCTTGTTTGTCCAAATTGAGCACGGTCTGTTTGTGACTTCCAAGGTAGTGAGTACAACTAATCAATAATATCGGTTTGTCCCTGATTCGGTTGTTCAACAGGTATGTCAAAAGGAAATTTGTGCGGCAACACCATACTGCATCTTGCTCACTTTGAGAGTAATTTACTGTCGCTGTTTGTGGCCCTCCTTCTAGCGCCAGTTCTATGTTGATGCGTGTTTTATGACACACCGAACACTCTAGAATAAAGAGTCCAAAGACGCTCTATCCTCTCTTGAAAAACTACCTCGTATGCTAAGATTGCAAGAAAGATCATATGGCAATTCCAATGTTTCGTAAGTTAGGTGTGGACAAGATCAATGGATGATGTGATATGCTGGTATCACAAAGGGACCTTTGTCAGCAAATTACTCAAAAAGTAAGGACTTAGGTTGATTTGACGTTGAATGCTCTATTTGTTTTTTGAATTTTTTAGATTTTGAGATTTAAAAAAAAAGAAAGGAAAAAAGGGACGAGGATTTAGAAGTCCTATACTAATCCTATGAAATTAAGAGATGGTAAGATTAAGTGAAACTAAGGAACCAAACTTTGTTTCGCCAGGGAAACGACAACTACACAAAGCTAGTGCAATCTTCTGGGATTTGTGCTTAAGATTTTCTTACCAAGAATGATACCATCTAGAGAACAATATTATTCAAAGTAAGCAATTGAAGCATCCACATTATCAGCTCAGTCTAACTTTACACATTGAAAGGAAATCATCCATCCAAAGAAAGTATGAGCGAAGTTCCACCAATCTATACTATCAATCTATCATTCATCTAACTTGCATTCAAATCAAATACTACTTTAATCTACTCTATATGGAAGAAAAGAATGGAACCATGCAACCACTTGAAAATACAAGGATTCAAAGCAACTCATGCAATATGAACTTTATTCTCAAAGCAGTCTTAAGCAACAATTTCATAAATCTCTCTAGCATTTATTCTATATCCATGAAATGAGAGACTGGGGGTTTATATAGAGTTTCAGGAATACAATAAACGGCCAAGATTAATTTGAAACCAATGGTAGAGATTAAAAGTAAACCCTAATTAGGGTTTCCAAAAATACAGTTAGTGATGAATGAGTTAATAGCAAGTAAACTGAAGTGAAGAGCTATCCTTGGGGAGGCGCATCCTTATCCTCTTTGGTGGCATTGTACTGGATAAATCTGGAAACTATTGTGCTGACCTTCTCGATCATGACAAGTGGCAGCGCATTGACCTTGTATTCAAGCAGATCCAAATCATCTAAACATTCTGCAAAAGCATCCTCCCACTCAGATTCCTGCCGCTGGAAGGCATGGAAAATGGATAGGAAGTTGGCCACCTTAGTCAAATTTTGTTTGAGGATCGGCCCAGTGGTGGTGAAGAAAATTCCTTGAACCTTGTGCTTCAAGTTTTCCAGCTGCATGTCATTTGCTCGCACAATATCTTTTTCCAGTGCATTTGTAGCCACAGATAGAATCTTCTCCCGGATTTCCTTCGTCCTTCCCTCAACTTGGATGGTATCAGCCTTTACTTTTTCTAGGACTTCATTTCGTGAGATCAATGCCAAGTACCAGCTGCTAAAATCATAAGCTGCGCCTGCTACAATCACCTTTCCATCAACTGGTTCCTGCTTCGGAACTCCTTTAAGCACTTTGAGACATGGAATGATTCTGTCCCGAATATCCTGAGCATTATCCCATGTTTTCGCCAATGCTGCAATTCTTGAGAGCAAAGAGGAAGTTTGCTCGTATACCAATGCCAGTTTTTCGGCAAACACAGCCACTTATTCACTTTTGCTGGTTATCCATTCCTTGGTCTCCTTGGCTATATTCTTCTCCTCTTCGGAAGTCTCCTGAGAAGTGTTCATTAATGGAGGAGCCGTTGAGATGGTTTGATCAAGAGGCTTAGTCAGATGCTGAATATACTCCTTGAGTCGTTCAACCTCTCGCTTATATTCTTTTTTCTTTGCTACCTCCTTTTCTAGCCTTGCTTTGATAGTGGCAACAAAACTATCCAATTCTTGCACTTCCTGTCCTTTAGTGGTTGGGCCCAGGTCGACAGTGGTGATGGCATATTCCTGAGGAGTAATTTCCTCTCTTGACTTGTCTACTGTTGGTACAACAACTTGGACTGTATGATGCCCAACTTCATCTCCTTGGATAGTGGAGAATGTTTTGGCAGGCTTCCTTGCACTGTCTGCTTCCAATCTGGCTAAGAAATCGATCATGTCATCTTCTTCTGGGACTTCTTGCTCTTTTATTTTCAGTCTCTCCTTCGACCAATCTGGGATAGTGGGCTGCTCTATGTCTTGTTCTTCCTGAATGTCTTGTGCGTCTGGAATTTCCTGAATTCCTTTGAGAGCAGAGATCATTCCCTCTTCAAATCCACTATCTAGGATATCAACTTCATTATCAAATCCCCATATCTCGGTGCTTGTAGGAGATGGACGCTCTTCGTCTTCTGGCTGAATAGGGATAGGAGAAGGAATCCTTATGTCTTCCAGAGATTCATCAATGTCTAAAATTTCATTTACGTTTGCGGACACAACAAAATGAAGAGGTTTTGGCCTTTGCTTCTTCCTGGCAGGTTCCTCATCTGCAATTTCTTTTTCTTGTCTCCTTCCTTTTCTTGGGCGCAGAGCTCTCAATTGGCTCATCTCCCTGGGATGCACCAGCATTTGAGGAGTAAGACTCTGCTTCGCCCATCAGAGTGTATGTCAAAGGCACACCCTTCCGCAGTAGTTCCTTAATCTACTGATCTGCCCACCATTGTGAATACTTGATGACAGGTCTCATGAAGGTGGTCAAGTCTGATATTTTCGGTTCTGACCATCGCACGGGAAGAAGAGGTTAACTTTCATCAAAACCTGGCTGTGTATACTCGCCATCATCTTCAAGTTGGTCTGACACATAGAAGATTTTTGTCATTTTGATTAGACTGACTGGCAGTCTGGACCATAATCTTTTCCTCACATCGAATTCATCTGTAGAGTTGGCCCAGTAGTCCTCCAGGTCTACTTTTTGTTTATATTTCTTTCCTTTCAAGGCTTTGATGTGATGGTGAGGATCGAAATTGGCTCTAGACCAGTACGACATGAATGGATACCACTGCATTTCTAGCCTGGCGCCTTGAGCTGCCTGTGCAGATGGACAAGATTCTTCCATGTTGCCAATGAAGAACGGGAAAGTGATGGCCGCTTTGCTATTCACTCTCTGGAAATTTTGGTAAGTTTCTAGTTGCCTAAGAACTTCCAACAGAATCATTATGTGGGTGGGATAAATTGGAGGCTTGAACGGATTTCTAGTGAATCCCTGAATTCTAATATAAGTGAATCTCGGAAACTAGATGTACCAGGATCCATATCTGCTGATAAGGCTCTTGGCTTCGTGAGTCAGCCTTTGATGTGTCCCCCCTTGTAGTATCCTCGTGAGGTACATCAGGAATGCATCGTGCACTCTTCTGAAATGAGACTTGGCAGACAGTTGCAACTGGGGGTAGCATTCATACACTTTGAATTCATTTTCTCCGTTACCCACAACGCCTTTGCATATTAATCCAGAATATCTATAGGCTCTTTCCAATAGATAGATGATGTAGGAACTCATATAAAATGACTTAGTCCTCTCCAAGTTGATCAATTGCTCATGGATGTTATCACTGATCATCCTCGACCAGTTGAACATTCTGACTCCTGAGGTGATCTCATCGATGAAAAAGTATATCCATGTTTCGAGTGGCGCGCCTTGTGGACTACCCATTATCCTGTTCAAAAGAAAAATTATATCACCATAGTCCTCCTTGAAGTCTGTCCAGCGCAGTTTCTTAGGCATTTTCTTTGCAGAAGCCCTTGGCTTTTCAAACCATGTTTTGTTGATGACGGTGGCACATTGATCTATCCGGTCCTCAAAAATTCCCCTGGCCTCTTCTTTAGTTTTATAAGAAGTCTGGACATATTTGGGAATGTCGAATGCTTCCTGGATAGCAGCTTCTCCGAGATGTGCTAAAACTCTTCCGTCAGGTGCGATGATCTATCTCTCTTCTGGGTTGTAATTCCTGGCGCATTCGACCATCAACTCAGCACACTTGGTTGCCGGAGGAAATCCAACAGCCTAGAAGATTCCGTTGCGCACCATTCTTCGAGCAATGGCTATAGGCAAGAATCCATTTCGTCCAAACATTCTCTTCTTGAATTCCTCGAGGTCTACGTGTCTGAGGTCTGTATCCGCGATGTTCTTCCATTTAGAATTGATCTTAGACTCCTGTTGAACTCCCTTGCTCGCGAACTTCATCTATGCTTTCTTCGAAGACTCTCCAGGGGTGGTCATCAACCTACAAGAAAAGAAAATACATTAATTTTAAAACTTTTAATTACAATTTTTTCTTAAATTTTCTCCTTGAAAATTTTAACTTTCAGCTTGTTGAAGGTTAAATTCTACAAAAAAGCAAACTGAAAGTAACAACACTTAGTAAAATTTTTTGAGGATAAATGGTTCCACGGGGACGGCCCCCAAAACAACGATTTTCGAGACGGACCTTCAAGACGGGAGACCTCGTTCACGCCTCCATAATTTCGCCCCCGCCGCCTCCAAAAGGGAGACGTTTCCCTGAGTTTCGGGCACAGGAAACGCCATGGAAACGCCGGAATTTGTTTGTTAAAAAATTGAAAAAGTTAAAAAACATCAGTTTTAAGTTTTAACCTAACTTTTATACTTCATTTGATGAATTATTATTCTACAGTGGCAGCCGCAGGGTTTTTTGACTGGAGTCTGGTGCATTCGACTGCATTTGAGGTATTTCATTTTTCGAACCCTTCGTTTTGGCTCGCGATTTCATGTACATTGTATGCAAAATGTGGAAACCTGGACCGTTTTTTGATCTTTCTGAGGCCGCGCGGTTTTTTCTGAGCGTCACAGAGATGTCCGCTCATGGAATGCAATGGTCGCGGGGTTTGCAGAAGCCGCGCGACCATTGCATTCCATGAGCGGACATCTCTGTGAGTTAGCATATATGATATAAATTAATAATAATTGCAACCATTGCATAATTTGCATTCCATGAGCGGACATCTCTATGACGCCTCCAGCACTGCATTGCCAGTGTTTACACATTTTGCATACACAGGAAACTGGAAAATTGAATATCAATAAATAAAATTATTATTATTAATTTTAATTTTTAAATGGAATCAGAATGCAATGATTGCAGGATATGCAGTTGTTGTTGCAGTGCAACAACAACTGCATATCCTGCAATCATTGCATTCCATTTGAATTGAGACTATAGAGGAATTTTGTCAGATGTTGTAGTTGCAACTGCCCTGTAGACATGTATGCAAATTTGCAAAATGAAAATGCCAAAATGTGGAAGCATAGCCGAGACATGTTAACTTTTTTACTTTCTGACAGTGTGCCTCAACTTCAAGGCTCAAAGAGATGTCAATATGTCATCTCAATTCAAATGGAATGCAATGATTGCAGGATATGCAGTTGCTGTTGCACACTGCAACAGCAACTGCATATCCTGCAATCTCAATTCAAATGGAATGCAATGATTGCAGGATATGCAGTTGCTGTTGCACACTGCAACAGCAACTGCATATCCTGCAATCATTGCATTCCATTTGAAATTTTGAATTGAGATGACATCTCTTTGAGCCTTGAAGTTGAGGGCATTGAGGCACACTGTCAAAAAGTAAAAAAGTTCACATGTTCGCAACGGCAACTGCATATCCTGCAATCATTGCATTCCATTTGAAATTTTGAATTGAGATGACATCTCTTTGAGCCTTGAAGTTGAGGCACACTGTCAAAAAATAAAAACTAAAAAAGTTCACATGTCTCGTCTATGCTTCCACATTTTGGCATTTTTGATTTTGCATACATGTCTACAAGGCAGTTGCAAGTTTGCAATTAGTAATTACAACATTTGACAAAATTCCTCTATAGTCTCAATTCGAAAAAGTAAACCCTGTGGCTGCCACTGTAAAATAATAATTCATCAAATGAAGTATAAAACTTCACACTCACAAACAAAATTCCTCCAATCATTGCATTCCATTAGATGACATCTCCTCCAATCATTGCATTCCATTAGATGACATCTCTTTGAGGCACATTGTCAATTTAAAATTT
>VDFB02355703.1:0-34635 GCA_007258455.2 Sequoia sempervirens | reverse complement strand
TGATCAGTCTTAATCCTATGAGAATGTACAATATATTGTATGCCATCTTTAAACAAGTGATAATGATTCTTTTTCCTGTAGAAAATAGCTTTCCTGTCATATAAATAAGGGCTACCAAGCACTATCCCACAGATATCCAGTGGAACCACATCAAACTGTACTTCATCCACAAATTTACTAGTGATTGTGAATCTTAAGGTGCATTGTCTTGTTACTTGCAGCTTATCATTTTCACAAATCCAACCTAGTGGATAAGGTTTCTTATGTTGTGTAGTTTTTAATCCCAAGTTTCTTACAACACTTTCTGAAATCATATTAACTTGAGAACCACTATCTATGAGTGCATCAATTTTACTGTTCTTAGCAACAACCCTTAAATGAAAAATCTCATTACTCTTCACATCTTCAGAGAAATCATTAATTGTAGAAGAAGAAACACAACTATGAACAAAAACACCAGAAATAGGAGCTTTACCTTTCAAACCCATAGCTATTATCTTAGTCTCATCATCTGAATCTGAACCAAGATCCATAACAACATTTGCGGCTTTCTCCTTACCTTTTTGTTTTTGATTTTGTCTCTGAGCCCACTTAGGCTTCAATTTGGGATGCAACTTCCAACAATGTTCTTCATCATGACCCTTCCTATCACAATGAGTGCAAGAAAGTTTATCATCCTTCTTAACTGTAGCTGTCTTCTTTCCTTTCCTTGTCTCTGCATTCTTAGAAGATTTCTTTACATCATTATCAAACTTATCAATAAAATATCCTTTACCCCTTGACTCTAAGTGTGTAGCTTGAACAGACACTTCATCCAAATTACAAGGGTTCAATACCAAAATAGAATGCCTAAGGTAGGAATGCAGACCTCCTATGTACTTCAACAAAGTGTCCTGGGTGTACAAAGGAACATTCAAAGCAATAGCCCTTTTCCTAAATTCATGGGTGTACCCTTGGACAGTTTGACCTTTCCCTTGCCTAAACATTTGCCAGTCCATCATTAACTGTTGCATATGGCCTAAGGGATAGAATTGCTTTTTAAGAGCATTAATAAATTTTGTCCAAGTTAAACTGACTCTACCATGTTGTGAAACTTCTGCCTTAGACTTACTCTCCCACCAGGTTAAATTTGTACCTCCTAACCGAAGATTAGCTAATTGGATCCTATCAACATCATCTAATAGGTTCTGGACTCTACAGTAGACTTCAACTTGCTGAATCCAATCATCCAATTTTTCAGCATTAAGTTCACCACAATACTTTGGTAAATCAAATTTTACATCCAATTTGATCTTAGGCTTATACCCACTCTTGAAAGGATTAAAAGAAGTAGAATGAGGAGAAGATGGAGAAGAAGGAGAAGAGGGAGGAGAAGAAGAAGAGGGTGGATCTGGTTGCTTGCCACCATCTCCATGTTGTTTCCCTTTCTTGTCTTTGCGATCTTCTTGCTTTGACGAACCTTCTTCATGTTCCTTCCGCTCTTGTCTCTCTTGAAAAAGAATGTCCACCTTAGCCTTCATCTCAAGGAATGCTCTTCGAAACTCTTGCTCACTAATTTCTTCAGGAACCTCCATTCCAGACAAGGACATCTTCGGAAAAGTTCTTCACTTTCCGATCTCAGGATCAAAGTCTTCAAGCTTGCCTTCGCCCTTTTGAATCTTGGATCTCGTTAGCATTCAAGAAAAAAAACAACTGCAATAATAGTCAACTAAGCTCTGATACCAACTTGATCTGTATAGGATCTAGACTATATGCAGTATTGAATGCTTATTTTTTTACGATATTTATTCCAAGTTAATAACATCAAAATTAACTCATGGAAATAATTAAAATGACAAGGTGATAACAACAGAATGAAAGAAAGTGAGAGAAAGAAAGAGAGAGATGCAAACAGAGTTTGATTACGGAGTTCGCCACAAATGTGACTACGTCTCTGGGTCGGCTCCAATAGAGAACGATCGATCTGATTAATCTCCAAAATCAAGTACAATGAGTTACAAAAATCACCCCTATCCACACAATGCCACTTTTCGAAGTGCGGGAATGAAGAATAAAATCTCTAGAATAGCCTCCTCTCGCTTCACCAAAAATTCCTTCCAAAATGCTTAGACAAAACACCTAGCCAAAATTCTCCTCCAAAAACACTTCAAATCACACTTAGCCAAACTCTCTCCCTTTCACCCCTTTAAATACACAAAATATTCCCAAATTGGTGAAAAACCAATTGATTTGGAAATTTCAACTTAATCCCCCTTACATAGTAAATATTTTGGAAAAATCCCCCTTATCAAAACAAATCCCCTAAAAAAAATAATTAAATGGTTTCTATGCCCTGTCACATATTACATTCGGGCTTTTCCTGTTTGTATAAGTTACAACTAATCCTTTTAAAAGGATTATTGTTTTACAACTTGGAGGGAATTTATTAAATTAAGGAGTATTTCGTTTCCAAATTTCCACAAAACCATCCAATGCCACTTGTATTTTAAAACCATACAATATACAATGTTGGTTTGAAATTCTCATTTAAAATAGGGGATGAGTTTGGTTACGGGCTATTTACATCCCTTAAAAATAGGGATCAATTTGTTTTCCCTAAAAAAAAGGTAGCCTAAAAAATAGCATGATTTTTTTTTAAATAATGGTGATCCCCTTTTATAGGGAGGGCCACGTTTTTTTCTTAAGGAAGTGATTTAATTATTAAAATGGAGTGCATGGCTGTTATTAATTTATTTATTTTTTTATATATATTTTTTAAATAAAGCCATGTCCAACAAATTTCCGCCACGTGTAACTTCAAGAAGCCACCATGTGTCACCTCATGATTCATCCATGTCAGCATGATGACGTCATTCTGACATCATCATTGTACCTTCAAATCAACCTAGTCAACCACGAGCTTTGACCTTCCATATCTTGCACATACGAGCTTCGATTTGTGCAAGACGAACATCGTCGGAAAGCTCTTGCCATGCTCTTCGCATTGACATCAATTTTAACCACTTTTGGTGACATCAAATTTTGACCTTTTTTTCTTGCCCTGGGCCCTGAGTTGACCAATTGTTGACTGAACTTTAACCGGCAATAACTTGGGCTCCGTAGCTCTGTTTGACTCCATTCAAGTTGTGTTGGAATCAGGACATCGAGCTCTTTCTAATGGTGCTGAAATTTGGAGATTTGGAGACACTTCAATTTCTACTAAAAATATCCATCGGATCAATTTCAACATACAAAAACAAGTTTTTCTCAAAACTCAAGGGATATACTTAGGAATCAATCCATAAAGCATGTTCTCAAATTTAATTTGTACTATCTAGACATGGTGTCCTCTCATATAGTAATACCAACAAGATATACAAAAATAATAGGCCCATAGCAACACCAGTGTTCAAAACTTTCCTATCATTTCAAAATTAAATACTTGTATCAGATAGCGTATTAAGGAATTCACTCTATCATAATTCTATCAACATACATACCAGGAACTGAAGCACTCTCTGTATTATACCCCCTCATACATTCTATCAGATGTCCATCATGGACATGATAGAGCACATAACATGAAATTTGACCAACAATTTAAAGCATTCAAGCATAGCCACCATTTAGAAAAATTAAATCAAATCCAAGGAAAAGAAAAGTTAATTTCAACAATAAGTCATAAAATGTGCACCATCTCAACAATAACTCACACATGACCATAATGGTCGCAAGATAAATAAGTATCAAAAATTTGATGGCTATACTTAATCATGCACATAAATAAAAATTCAACTTTGGCCTACATGCCATTCAATAAATTAAACAAAAACAATAAAATAAATAAATAAAATATCAAATTTCTCAAGTTACATAACATATGAACTGTGTGACTAACTCTAGTCACCCGAGAGGAGTACAATACCAAACCATACCTGGATTTCAAAATCTGAGGTAAGTAAGAGAGCACATTCAATCATAGTGAACAATGAGTCATCTAAGACCCAGTCATACAAAACAAGAGATCCATTCTACTTCATCATCCAACATTGTTGAAGATGCCAAACAACAAAAATTGCATCCCTTTCAAGGGAATTTCAATCGCCACGTAATGACACACATGGTCAAACACTAGCGAACATCCACAACCCAAGGTATCCAAATGCTTCATTCTCACAATGAAGAGCAATTACCAATTCCCACTTTATAGATATACACCATTCATATAGATAACGCATTACTACAACATTCGCACATTAATTACATGAAGTTCTCATTCGCACAAAATAAATATGCCAAAACACACATACACGGGATATGAAAATAAAAATTATTCAAGTGCATCACTCACACAAGGTAAGTATACCATCTCTAACATAATATGAATAACAAGCTTGAGTGCATTACCCGCACCAACCATAAATGATCATAAGTGCATTACTCACACATTATACATGTATATATGCAAAGTGCCTAACTCACATGATGCATTACTCACACCAAATATAAATCAAACAGGAGTGCATTACTCCCACAATATATGCAAAGTGCATATTCATAAATATATCATTATATAAATCTAGCACATAGGACTCATAAGGTCTCACAAGATCAAAACTCATGCCTTGTCAATAAGGCTGACAATGATAACTTATCTAAACAAAAATTTTCTCCTAGGACCATATCGAAGACTCCTAAGGAGGCTTACCTTGCAAAAGATCACAAGGATCATACACACATCCTAATTAGGAAAGAACAATCATTATCTAAAAATCAGCTTACTCATAATCAAATACCTTTACCATTGTAGAAATCCTCTCCTTAATACATCCCTCTTGGATTCTCTTTTTCCTTAAAGCATCATACTCATTCACCCTTTATGTCCTCAGAGAGATCTCTTTTCTCAAAATTTCTCTATCCTACATCATCACTTCACAGGTTGTCATCATGCCTTAGCCACTTTGGCTTAGGTATATACATCATAGTATCTCAACCCTTTTTAAAGGTACAATCTCCAATCCTTGTTTTGATCATGACATTATCCTTACTGAGGATTCTTTTGAAAATGCCACCAAAGTGACGAGTACTCTTGACTAATACAGTCATACAATGTCTATTCTTCTTGGTTCTCAACTTAACCATCCAAAACTCATTGAGGTTCCAACTCACCAAATAAATCTTTGACCCAAAATAGGGTGTTAATTCACTCGATGCTCCTAGAAATTTAGGTCATCAACAGGTTCACATTGCAACCTATAGCGTAGAAGTCTTGAGGTCCGAGTGTTGAACCTATGGCTCTGATACCAAAATGTAATGCTTGGGAGATAAGCAAAAGCATTTTAAATTGTTCAATCCATTTCAAAAGTTTACTTTAAAAATTATGCCATTTATAAGAGTTTTCAAAATAAACTCAATGTAAAAGAATTAAAACAAATTGCATTTTCTATATATAAAATATAACATTTGCATTTCATCATGGTTATGCACATGGCCAAGTATATCAATGCATTTTCACATATATTCACCCATACTCTAAAGAGATCAATAAACCAATAAATATTCACATTTGTGTGAGATCAATAACTTCAATAAATAAATTTGTATCAATGTTATATCAAAATCTTAATAACACATCTATTTCAATGTTGCAGTAACAAATGCCAACTACATTTACATTTACAATGGGCTTCACAAGCCATTCCAGTAGGATACTCAAGTACATAAATAGTAAAATAAAAACTCTGATCCTCCAACCGCCGTGACACCATCGGTCTTCTTGTGAGTTGGGGCCAAGAGTGTGATTCAGGCACCTTTTCCACCCAACCACGAAGTACATGACTTCCCTGGGTTCCTTCCTAACTCGAAGGAATCCCTGGCCCTGCATAAGGAACCTACCAACCTAACACAATAAAACAAGAGGGAACTCTCGATGCATGCCTGGTGCCTATATGCATTTCTAATATGAGAAAACATATTTCTTGCAACAGGAGGTGGCAGAGACTCAAATACATATATTTCTAGGCTTTTAAACAAATCCATCTATTTCAATGGTACTAGTGCTTCACCAAGCATAAATAAAAATAAGTGGTAGTTTCAGAAAAGGTAAAACTACCGTCTCTGTGGATCCACCTTCGGCATCCTATCCCGGAAGTTACCAAAATACAGTATAATAAAGTGCAAAAACAGAAAGTTGTGCATTTTCCATATATGTTTCATGCATTTCATTGATTCTAAAAGAAGTTTCTTCATTTATCCACATTCATAAAATGTTTTTCAAACTGATTTCCATTCATACTTAGTTTTCAAACGAGGGTTTTCAAACATCTTTTGAGTTCCATTTTATCATGTTGAACAAAAGAATAGGTTGTAAAGTTTCAGTATTAAAATAAAATCTGCTCTTCTCAGTAAATTTTCTCTTGTTTAGTAAAGAAATCTGTTTTCACTCCAAGTTACTCTCTTGAATGTTCTTGTTCAAGTTTTGTTTTTCAAATGAAAAAATGTATGTACTTCATGATACTTTCAGTGTATGAATGCAAGTAGAGGTAGTAATTTTCTGTATAAAACAGTGTTCTCAGATTTATGTATATTTCTATATCTTCAAAGTTCAAGCTGTTTTGAAAGTGGAATTCCCAATTTGCTACAGGTTTCTGGTTAAAAATAATATACAGAAACAAGATAATTCTTTCAGAAAAATAGAGGTTTGCAAATTTGCATTTGAGTTTTCTATTGTATGCTAATATTCAGAAATCTACATCTGTATGTAAGCATAAGACAATGTGAACAAAAGAAGATCACCAATTTGCATGATTCCAAGAGGTACATTTTCATATTTCCAGCTTCAAAGATACTGAGATTTTTATATATATTTGTCAAAAATATATCACATTCTGAAGATGGTTTTCCTGTGTAAGTTCACATATATATATATATATATATTTATACAGCTGAGTATATATATGTATATACATATATATGTTTTAAAGAAAATATAGATTTTCATAATTGTTTTCACGTTTTATGGCCGCGCGCACAGAAAAGAGCATTATACAGGGTTCTAAACAGATGATAAGCACCCCAAAGGGTGCTGGGAGGCCTTGCCTCTCCCATGGGGAGGGCGCGGGCTGTGAGGAGGCCGCACCCCCTCCACAGGCCGCGGCCTGTGGAGGGCGCGAGCCTCCCCACAGCGTCGTCCCTTCCTTTGGGAAGGGCTGGGGATTAAAATCCCTTCCCCATACATTAAAAATAAATTCTTAAAAACAGAATTCGCCCAGCATTCAACTGCAATTAAATTCATTTCAAAAGAATTTTGAAATAATGTCTGGTAAAGTTTTTCATGCAAAATTTTGAGTATATATATATATATATATATATATATATATATATATATATATATATATATATATATATATATATATATAATTTCATATCTTTTCTCTCACAATTTTCTGTACAAAAGAATAGCAAATGAGGGCAGTTTCATGAAATGCAGATTGCAAAAGAATAAAACCCTATTCTGGAAGAAAGAAATTGGGTATTTTCTCAACAATGTAAATGAAGAGAAGGTTTTTCCCCAGGTTTAAAAATAAAACTTGAAGACATTTTCTCAGGCATTTGTAATCATTTTCATAAAATTTTGCATACAAATTCTCCAATTTCATACTAAAATTCAAACTGGTTTAAAAGAAAAGAATGGATAAACCTGGCAAATTATTCTAGTTGCAAATGTCCAGAATTTCATTCAGTCTCCTCCTCCCTGAGCCCCCTGGTTATTTTCCGAATAAGCTTCTCTTCTCTCCACCTTAAAACCTTATTCCCTTCTTCCGAGAGTCATGTAGACCCCTTTCAAATTGATAGATGGATAATTTTCTTGGCAAATATTACATGCAAAAATAAAGAGATAGCCACTTGCCGAGAACATTGTTGGTTTTAAGAAGAATTTCCCATAACCCCATTTTTCTCGGGACTGTTTTTCTATTTAATAATAATTTTTCTTTACCATTCTTTTACCCTAATCTTGAAAATAGAATTTAGGATAAATACAATTAAAACATATGAATTTCATTTCAAATTCATAAATAGGTAAAATGTAATAAATGATTTACAAATACTTGCACAAAAGACAAATATTTTGAATATACTTACTTTATTTATTCAAATCTAAAATAAATATTTTACCTCACTTATAAATAATTCATCATTTAATTAACACAAAATAAAGATAGGATTTGAAACCATAAAGCATTTAAAACTTAAAATTAATAATTAATAGTTAAATTGTATTTATTGCTTTTATTTATTATTTTATTTATTTTAATCGACTATTATTTAATTCACCAATAATTCAAGACAATCATGTTGAAAGTGACATTGCCTAAATGCAATCTACATGAGTCTAGGTGTTGTGTGTGTGTGGTCGAGAGTACTCCTGTTTTACCCTGTCGAGAAGCTAACCTCCTTTCCTCAATCACACTCTTGGTCTTCGACCACTGCAACTCAAGTGCACTCAGGCACGCAACAAAAGAATGAATTAGTATCCGATATAGATATATATCAAAGCAATACTTTCAATAAATATTTCTATTCTATCTTGCTTAATCTTTCAAATAAAACGCATTCAAAATTACTTTCAAAAGTAAACACTTTTCTCATTTCCACACACCAAAGCATCATAGTATGTCATATTACTCAAGCACACACAATAATTCATAGAACAAATCCACACAAAGCCAAGAGAAAAACAACATCAAAGTCTGAGACGTGACACTATGGGTTACCCTGGTGTAACCTTCCTAGGCTACTGGACCCCCATCCTAGGTTACCTTGGCCACCTCTACTTGTCTTCATACCCCCATACACACTATGTGGGATCAACATACCTTTACAAAATTACTAGGAAAAGAGCTAGGCTACTGATTTTTCCATTCCAGACCTTCCCAGTCATCCCAAGTCTAAATGGGCACTTGAGCCATGAGTGAGGCTAACTTATCTGGATTAATGTGTGTTACTACCCAAACACCCTAGTAAATTTTAGATTATCACTTGATTAAACTCTCAATGAGTTACCCTAGACCAGCACTTTGGGTGCCAGACCCTCATTGAGAGCCACTCCCCCTACTAGCAACAAAATACCAAAATCACAAACCAACAAGCCAACTTGCACAAGATACCAAAACCAAACAAAATAACTACACCAAGTGAGGCATGCACCATCTCATGCTAGAACTTCATAGTAAAGAAATCCACTTTCAAGTGTAAGGCTAAACCCACCAAAATCAAATTGAACATAAAAGCAACTGTTCCCAAGGAACCAACAAGAAGAAATAATTATAAAGCAACATTTTATTTCCCCTCTTCTGGAAGCCCAAGAAGAATGTCTACCCAAGAACTCACAAACGAGGGTAAGTCAAAACAATATAAGTTTCCAAATAAGTTCCATCATGAATTCAATAAATAAACTCTCCTCAATTTGCAATAACACGAGAGGAAGATATGTCAAGAGGGAAACATCACAATTCACCTTTAAAAGTGTGAATCCATTAAATTTAATAATCATAAAAACAATAACAATCAATTACATATTATAAATCTGTTCACTACAAAGTCATTTAAGAATAACTTAAGAAGTTAAATAATCATATTTTCTCAATATCTCATTACATATCTTATCACTCCCATATTACTCTCACTAACAAATCACAAGTAATAACTTCAAAGAACATTAAGATCATCATACACATTTTGTCTTTCCACTCATAAAAAAAACTCCTTTTAAATAATTAAGGCATTTATATAAACATGTTTTATAAACATCTCGACACATATTTAACATAAACAAAAATACTTTAATTATAATCATGCTATACAGATGAATCTATACATATATATAGTTATATATATAAATACCATCAATACATTCATTTACACGTCCATTTTAAATCCTTTAATTAATTATGCAACTATATATATATATAAAAACATAATCAATAAGACACAACCCAATATTCCTAAAGCTTAACTATTTTTTTCCTATCATAATAATACAAATACCAATAATCATCTATATAAGCATCTATTATAATTGAAAGGTTATTTGTATATATATATATATATATATATATATATATATATATATATATATATATATATATATATATATATATATATATATATATATATATATTATATATATTTATTTGCATCCCTCTAACTGACAGTAACCTAAATGTACAATAAATTGGTTTACTTAAATCACTCCTATTTACTTTTCCCTAACACATTAATTGCTCAATTATAATTATCTAATTCCAAATATTTTATCAAGTAAACTTAATTTATCTAAACAACACCTTCAATTTTCAAACATAATTAAAACTAATCCGAAGGCCAGAGAATTTAAAGGGGAAATATAATGAGTAATCATTGTAATCATATCTACTATATCATTCTACTCATCGTATAATGCCTCAATTGACTCTACGATTTTAAGATTAGACTGTTACATTTAATTTCAAGATCTAAATGACTGTGAGCCATAAAAGCGGTAAGGAAACTATGACATGGTAACTTTATACAATCAGAAAGATGGGTGCACAGTAAGGGTATAGAGATAGTTGACACAATGCGCTGAGATAATTCATGTACTGGCTGAAGATTATGCGTGACTTATATCTTTTGACCCAGATTTAGAAATCTTTTAAGAGAATACCAGATTGGCAGGAGTAAGGTGTGCATACAGAGGACCTATGAGGGGTGTTAAAAGATATCATTCGGCAGAGATAATCAAGGACAAACCAGTGACCAAGATGGGGAGAGGAGACTAAGTTTACAAACAATTACCAACATAGGCCGCGACTAATGAGTATACTTCCGAAAGATGTGAACCATTCTCTGTCATTCACTTCTACATTTTCCTTCACCATCAATTCTACACATTATTGATTTTATTGTTATTTCTTCTTGTTAAGAGCATTAATCAATTGGAAAGTCTTGTGTACATATCTACAGGGCATCGAACCAGTAGTTCCATTTGGCATCTTTCATTTAAAAGACTAAAATAATTATGTATCTATTAGTGAAGAAATTTGAACTGAAAATTCCAGCTTGGAAAAGAAACGAATATATAATTGAGAGGACCAATAATACATGCATAAAATTCCCAATGAAATATTCCAAGTTGAGTTCATCATATGTGAAATGCACAAAGGAAGCGCCTTGTACAACTTATACAAGATCACCCAAGTAAAACGTATGCCAAAGAGAGGAGACCCAACACATAAATGAAACGTATTCATTTCTGACTATTAGACAGCAAGGAATGTACATGAAATATAGAAAGAATCCAAAGGTAATTCACAACCATAGATACTAAATAGCTATAGAGCATAAGGGTATACCAATAAGAACGCCATACCCAAATTCAAACATTCAACATGAAGCAACAAGATGCCCACTAATAACCTCCTAAATGTTGCAAACATTGAGCCACAAGAAGGGAGAGAGTACACGCTGATTGAAATGTAACGTCCCTAGAACCTTCAAGCAAATGGGGCAAAACATGGAGCATGCCAATAGGTCATTGAGTAGGCTTTGAAATTTTAAATCTAATGGGATAAGAAACTTGATGCCAAATAGAAAGACTGAAAATTGAATACCTAGCAAATACTTGCATCAACTAAAAAAAAAAAAAAAAGAATGCCTCAAAGCGATACCAACTCTTGAGGCGTCATGATTTGCAGGATACGCACAGACAGATCGATTCCAAAAGGCTTTTAGAGACTCGATCATGAAAATACAAGTGGGTGAGATGACCACCTAGAAGAAAGGGCACAGGAGCCTTGAGGGCACAAAGACTTCTCAGGCTGCCTATCAATGAGAATGCAAGAACGAGTGGAAAATATGACTCAAGCCAACTATTAAAGGAAAAGAGCAGTTGAATTGAACAAGGAGTTGAGAGGGAATGGTGTGATGGAATCTAAGAACCCTTGGCTAACATAGGAAAGCAAAGTTGACATGCAGGCCGACCCATTAGAGGGATATTGGGGTATTGTTTAGCATCATAGAAAAATGACACACAAAAAAGAAAAATACATGGCAATCATCGAATGCAAGAAATATGGTCTAACCTATGGTGTGTATTTGCACAAATTCTAAAAAGTCGGTACCTGGATTCGATTGATCAAGACGGGTGTAAATTTGATGCGAGTTCTGGATTTTCCAAAATATAGCTTCAATCCTTTCACTATGTTTTTTCGCTTATCCAGAAACCCAAAACAATATCAAGCAGATAATTTACAGAATAATGTTGCAGATACAAAAAATTTCATTCCAACACAAAATCAACTGATCCCGCCCCTTTTTCCAAAGTTGATCGATATTAAAACAATGATAGAGAAATTTGGATATTTTCCAGACAAAATTAGGCAATAATCTCATAATAAAACAAGTTCTCAATTCGACAACCCAATTTAACTCATCGTGCATGTGCACGCAAGGCCTTTTTCCACCTTTTTTCCATTTCGAACTTGATTTTTCCTCCATTTGAAATCTTATCTCTTATATTTAATTTTAAATCAAATTACTTCCCCATATAATTAATTAAAATCCAATGCTAATAATATTCACCTTTATTTATTAAAAATCACATTACTTTTTCCATAGATAAATAATTAAACTCTCTTGAATATAAACTCTATCAATTGTTTTTTATCAACGATAAACAAGTTTTGAAGGGTGCCTAAAACCCTAAACAAAAAAGATAGTGGCACTAAAGATAAGACAAATGGCTACCCACCCAGAAGCAACAAAAAACCAGTTGAGTACCAATCCATCAGCACGCCATTAGTATCCCAAAACAACAAAAAAAAAAAAATAGAAAGATTTGCCACACAGCCATTAGAGAAATTCTTTAAGCATTTTAGCCGCCTCCAAGTCCTTAGTCGCCAATCTATCATGCATATACATTCAACATCACAAGCAGGTTCCAACCATTCAGTCTCTCCATGAAAGGAGTAACACAACCACTCTGCAAGATTTTCCAAACTCTGGCATTGGCTTTAGTTTCCTCACAAGACAATGGCTCTGTTTGACACCTATCTCCGCCCATCATCGAATTGTTTGCAAAAAGAAAGCACAACTAGAAAAAACCAAGGGAAATAGACATAAAACCACCCAAAAAGTGTGTGAGGCTATCAAGGGTAGTGCATAAGGAAATAATGAAGAAGACGCTTAGACAACTCAGCTAAAGAAGGCCATAATTACCAATGAGCATCAGATGTGCGAGAAGTCTAATCAAGCAACAAACTTCATGATACCCACGTAAACCCGATACCAAGGAGGTGGCATAAAATTAATGAAGTTCATTAAGAATAAGTCTCCTTAAATCAATGGGAAGGACATCATCCTTCCCCCACAATCTAGTTGATGACACACCATAATTATTAATAGACCATAAGGGAGGAGACCTTTCCTTAAAGCAATTCACAATGTTTAATGAATCACCTTCAATCCAGAGTTTAGAGATCCTCGTATCCCTAGCCAATTTGATGCTATGATAGGTAGCCACAACTTCAGAAAGGTGGTTTCTATGGATTCCCAAAGGGAGTGCCACTATTGAAACAAACCTACCATTGTGATCTCTCAACACCCCCCCACAACTAGCAGGACCCGAATTACCTTTAGTTAAACCATCAAAGTTGATTTTGAACCATCCAGGAGGAGGGGGAAACTAGGCCACGCCATCCCTCACAAGATTAGCCTTCTTCAAAGGTTTGGAAATGTCAAAAGAAAGTTTCCAACTGGTTGCCACCTCAACATCATAATCAGAAACCAACACTCTACCAGGAATATCAATTTTATCCACCACCAACATCAAATTGTCCTTAATATAAGAAACAGTTTTGAAGAAACGGGAAAGAGGGGAGAGAGAAATATCCCTATTCCTCTCCTTCCATAACCCCTAGAGAATATATGGTAAATTGAGAGACCAAAGAAGCTTCAGAGAAGGATTGGATGAAGGAGCATACCATTGGAGCGACAAATCCTAGATAGAGGCAAGAAAAATCCACTCCACACACCACAAATTGAGAAAAAGGGACCAAACTTCCCGAGCATAGATGCACCCAATGAACAAATGTGAACTATCCTTTGCATCCATCATACAAAGGTAACATCTATTAGGCATGGGGAAACCTTGTTTCCATAGATTGTTAATTGTGAGAATCTTATCCTACACCAGTAGCCAAAAAAACATATTTATCTTGGGGATAAGCTGCAGGAACCAAACTAAGCCCCAAGGTGGCCTGGAGCCCACAATATTGTTACAAGACTTAAACAAAGAGGCCATTGAGAAAGCTCCACTTGGGAGCCTATTCCAAATCACCTTATCCCTACAATGAGAAACAAGGATGTCAATTCTAGAAAACTCATTAAAAAGATCCTCCAGCTTAGGGAAAACCTCATGGATCTTCCTCCATTTCCCATTGACAATGTAGTCAACCACATGACTTCCAAATTCACAAGTACACAATTCCCTCTAGGGATTCATCCAGTGAGATTCTTGTAAAGGACAATGTCCAAACCACCAATCATTCCAAAAGAGAATATCTCGGCCATCTCCAACCATCCAAAATAAACTAGCAGATATCACTCCTCTAGCACTAGACACTGAATTCTAGAAGAAAGAACCTAAAGGAGGAGAGAAGTCCTTATTCATAAACTCTCAAAATTTATCCACCTGAGGAAGATATTTAGAAGCCAAAATTTTCCCCCTAGCTTTCTCACCACAAAGGAAATTCCAAAGCTACTTAGCCACAAGAGCCAAATTAAAAAGGCTTAATTTTGCACAGACCCAAACATCCTTGACTTTTAGATCAACACACCTCTTACCATGAAACTAAACTCAATCTCTTTTTATCCTCCACACCCAACCAAAGAAACTTCCTTTGCATACATTCAATTTTCTCCCAAAACTTACGAGGCATCTAAAAGAGACTAAGAGCATACATAGGAAAATTCTATAAAGTAGATTTGATGAGCACCAATTTGCCAGATTGACTAAGCAATGCTCCTTTCCAACCAGCCAACTTCACATTAAATTTATCAATCAGACCATTCTAGAAGGAATCATGAGTCAAATTGTCTCCAAGTGGCAACCCAAGGTAGGTTGAAGGAAGGGTCCCCACCACACATTGAAGATACCAGCAATTCTCAGCACCCTTCTTTCAAGAGTGTTAAGGAAGAACTAGATCATGATTTTAGGGAGTCTCACCAATTGGCTTGAAGCCCCCTCATAATTATAAAGGGTCACCTTAATAGCTCTAGCTTCAGCAATAGAAGCCTCACCCAAAATTAAGGTGTCATCAACAAATTGTTGATGACCATAAGAGGGTGAAGAAGAAGGTCTCAAGCCTTTCAAGACACCCAAAGAAAGCTTAAGTTGCAATGATTTTCCCAGAGTCTCAGCAAGAATAATAAAAAGGAAGGGATAAATTGGGTCCCCCTGTTCTACCCCCTGGAACTTCTGAAGAAATCAGAAGGAGAGCCATTCACGAGCACAGAGAAAGACAAAGAAGACGTAAAGCTCTATATCAACTGAACAAAGGTATCCGATAAGCCAAAAGAAAAGAGAATTTTATACAAAAAGGCCCAATTAACTCTATCATAGGCTTTAACCAAATCCAATTTTAGCAAGAAGCTAGCCCTTTTGTTAACCATCAGCGAATGGATGTTCCCATGCATAGTGATGATGGGATCGAGGATTTGTCTCCCTGCAACAAAACCACTTTGGTTGGGAGAGATGATCAGAGGCAAAACCTTCTGCAACCTCACAACAATTTATTCCAATTTTTCACATTAGACTTAATAGCCGCCAACTTCTTTACCACCATGTACATAGCCAAACCATCCACCCAAATATCCCACCATTCGGCAAGCTTAGATTTAAAATCTGGATGAGAAGTCCACATTTTTTCAAAATGAAAAGGAAAAGCACGCCTTCGACCCACCACATCCACCGATAGGGAAATAGGAAAATGATCTGAACCCAGCCTAGTCAAGGAAAAAAGGGAGCAAGAAAAATGAGCCAACCACTCATGAGAAAGAATTAATCTATCCAATTTGACTTGGATTAAAGCATCACCCATCCACTGATTAGACCAAGTGTAAGAAGCAACCCACAAATCCACATCAAACAAACCATTGTCATTAACAAAAGTCATTAATTCAAACCTACTTTCATCATCAATCTAAGAGCCTCCCAATTTATCATCAAATCTCAAAGGAGTATTTAAATCTCCCATAATCAACCAATTATCAAAAGGAAACATAGCCCTAAAAGAACACAAGTTCCCCCAAAACCGATTTCGAGCACTTCTAACATTAGGAGCATAAATATTAGAAGCAACCTAAGAAAAATCACAATAAGAATGATAAAAGAAAGTAGCAATGTGATTGGAGATCCCAAAAACAGCCTTACCAACCACCACTTTCATATTCCAAAAAGTAGCCACACCCCCAGACACACCATCCACATCAAAACCATGGAGACCACACTCCTTAAAAAGTCTTTTCCTAAGACATTCCAACCTTTCCACATAATTTTTTTGTTTCTTGAATCATGATCACATCAAGTTTAAGATCCCTCATAAGATTCACAAGGAGATCATATTTGTGAGTGTGATTTAACCCTTGAATATTCCAAGAAAGGATCTTCATTGAGGAGTCTGAGATGCACCCTTGGGACACATCTCAAGAAGGGTTTTTTGGGAGCCATCTGCAATGTTTGCTTTGCTTTCTTTCTCCCTACTCTGCATCGAAGTTGGTTTTCCTCTTCCCCTCAATTTAGACCCACAATCAGCCTTTGAATGATTTTTGGTAGCCATCCCTAGAGGAGATAAATTCTTCTTCCTATTTCTAGTTTTGACCAAAGAAAAAGGAGGTTCCTTCGCCTGTTGTGGGAAAATCAACCCACAATCATTGACAGAAGAGGTGAGCACCAAATTTGAGAGAGCCCCCGAAGGGTCCTACTGAATCACCTCCAAACCACCCACTCTATAAATTGTTATAAAATATAATCTAAAATTTACTTTTACCAAAACAACTTAATTTAATTGTTTATTAATAACCATATACTTATATTATATTATTATCTTAATTTTAAAAAAAAAAAAGTATTTAAATTATTTGGCAATCAATTTTAATTTAGCCAACTAATTACACAAATCCATTAAAATATTAAGTTAACCAATAACAAACTTATTCAGTGGCAAGGGCGGTTGAAACAGAGGGACACTACATGACACTTGTCATCTAGGCACTCATTTGAGCATTACAAATTATGAAAATATCTAGGAGGTGCACTTGGATTCCATGTGGCATGTTGCTGACTTGTTGGTTGAAGCTTGAAGAGGAAACTTGCATAATAGAGACTAAGTTGTCACTCAAATTTATTAGGAGTTGTGGGTGAGTTACATTTTGGAAAAAAAATTGATGAACAATGGCAAAAATTTTGAGTTGTGGAAACTAAAAATTTGAGGATATTCTCATAGACTAAAATCTATGGGCTATAATATCTAGCACAAAACTAGTAGAAACCTCGCAAGAGGATTGGGATCTAAAGGGTCTGAGAAGACTTTGTTTGGTTGATTATGTGCTCCTAAATGTCCATGAGAAGACTATAGCTAGTCTTTGGAAGAAGCTTTGTGACATTTATCAAGGGAAATTCTTGGTAAATAAGTTTTTCCTGAGAAATAAATTGTATTCTTTGAGGATGGAGGAAGGAGAATTAGTTACTAATCACTTGAATGCACTCAATATTCTAGTGGCTCAATAGGGTTCTATTGGTGTGAATATTGATGATAAGGACTGTTACATTTTATTGCTATATTCTTTTTTTGACTCATGGGACTGCTTGGTGATGGCTATTGGAAGCACAACAACCACTTTCAAGATGGAAGATGCGGTTGCTTTATTGTTATCTAGAGGAGGAATTCTTCTAAGATGGACAAGGAGGCCCTTGCAATTCATGGTAGATAAAAAAAAATGGTAAGAAAAAGGACAAAAAGTCTAAGTCCAAGTCTCTAGGGAGATCTAATTCTCCAAGTAAAAATTCTAAGGCTGGATACTGGAACTATGGTAAATCTGTTTATTTTCAAAAAGAATGCAAAGAGGAGAAAGAGAAGAAAAGTTACTAATCTGATTTTAAATCGTCATATGAAGATGTAGAATGCACTTGTCGTAGCCTTGGTAATGCATGCATCAGAAGATTTGTGGTTGATTGACTAAGGTGATTTTTTTCACATGACCTCTCACAAAGGTTGGTTCTCAAAGTATGAAGAGTATGATGGTAGGAAGGTGTATCTAAGTGGTGACTCTCACCTGAATGTATATTTGGTGTTATCTTGTGCAGATGTGTGTGCTTATGTTGTTCCTTGACCATTAGCTTCCTCCTTTGATTTAATTATTGTTTTGGTGTGTTCCTTTGAGTTAAGATTTTAAATAGATTTGATCTACTGATTCACCCCTCCTCTCAATAGAATGTGTTCCCTTCACCTTGATAATACCTGACATAAAAAAAACCCTATTTTATCATGTGAAAGAATAAATCCATCAAAGTACTTAGAGACCAATACACAAAAGGTATAAAGAACCTAATATTATGAATTCATTGTATTACTCGAGACTATTCTTGCACACACAAGACAAGATTTCAACAACCTGTCATATTGCAAGAACATCCAACAAGCACACCAAACGAAAGCTCAGATTAATGTCTTCCTTGTCTTGGGGTGTTTATAAATCTTTTTCCCTAAAGTTTTATTGTTTATCTGGATTCTCGAGTTTTTGTGTGTCAAATGTTGTTGGTCTAACTATAGTGCATCTTTTGCAAATATTACATTGTGTCTAGATATTCATTGTTCTTAGTGAGTTTTCACTTGGGAGAAGTTTTCCCGAGTGTGTGTTTGTCAGTACTTCTTTGGTTAAGCCCGTTCATGAATTTTCTTTTCTTCATAACCAAAAACTGGAAGTTTTGGGAAATGAGTTCATTTTGAACCATATCGTTCTTCCTTTCTACCCATACCCAAGTATCCTTTACACTCGGTTCCCCTAAACCCAGTAAGTAAAACCAAACATGTGTAACTCTTTGGTACCTTTTGTTAGATGTTTCAAATCCTATTGCTAGTTATTCATTTAGCATCCAATCTAGATGCTTCCTCTAATGTCATTATCCCACGGGGACTGAAATGACACACAATTGTTCCAAATTTTCCACATGTGTCACATTCCTTTCAAAGGTCGGCCTCGATGCAGAAATCAAGGTTCTCATGATGTGAACCCTAATTTACCATGATCACACCTTTTCTCAAGGTAATTAATCCATAGTAAAAGGAATTAATAAAGGTGGAAAAAAATACATGTACTTGGTACCACCTCGAGCATGCAATTGCTTCCATAATATACTACCTCGCATGAGATCATCTATTTGCAAGAAAATTAATGAACTAAGACAACAGTTGAGGTGCACAAAGAGAAAATTAAGTTTCAAAGCACAAAGGAATGTATTTATCAAGGTTAGAATCTATGTTTGTTTGACCATACTATTAATGAAACCAGGTAATTTTCTTTTAACTAAAATCTATTATTCATTTATGCATGCATGGTTCTAATTAAATAGTATTACATTTAGTTAATTTGTGAAGAGAAATATTGTTATTCTGAAGGGATTTAACCTAGTTCTAGTCAATAAGTGGTTATGGGTAAATAATTTTTTTATGAATTATTAAAAGAATGCATGGTTAGAATTAGCCCTAACTTGTACGTAGACCATATATATTTAATAATGCAAGAAATTGAAGGAGACATGAGTACTTCATAGAAGGACAAGAAGTTTGAAGTAAATTGAACAATGCAGCATGTGGTGGAAGAAGCACTTAATACAAGGTTACATCTAGAAAATAGGGAAGAAGAAGAATACATAGTAGGATCACTCACCCAAGAGGTGAGAAACCCTGAGGAAATAAATACAAGGGAGGTGGTGTCACCATAAAGATAAATAGGGAGCACTACAATTCAAATCCTTATTTCCATTTTAGATGAAGATGAAGAGCATGAAGAAGCATTAGATAATCGTGCAATTGAAAATAAACCTTCGCAAGGAAGGTCTAAAGTGATTGTTGAGCAACCCCTAACTTTTGGAGAACTAGGTGAAAATCAAGATATAGGTAAAGTTACAGAGTCCTCTCAAACCTTAGGTAAGGAACAAGGAAATGGTAAAAATCTTGGTGCCTTGAGACAACCTAAAGAGACTACTCCAGGAAATAATACTAAAAAGGTGAGGAAGGAAATGAAAAGATAGGTCTCTAACATAAAGAGAAGGGGCTAGATCAAGATAATCCATAATACTTGTGACCAGGGACAGAGAATGTGAGAGTTTCAAAGGTTGCAACAAGCAACGTTGGAGAGTTAAGAGAAGATGTTGCTAAACAGTTTGATCATTAGGAGTGAACTAATATTAAAGAGGTAGGACAAAGATAAGAAGTACTTTACTAGATATTCAAACAATTGGCTCCATTGTCAAAGGTGGAATTGATCCCTTTGGATTTCAAAAGTTTAATACATGAACTGGAAGCCCTTAAGCCTAAGCAAAGACTAGGCATGCTATTAAGTGGAACTCAAAGGGATAACTCTCCAGATAGCTACTCATGTGGGAGAAAATAGCAACCATGAAGTGATGGTTAGGGATTATAAGGTGATAAAAACCAATGTACAACATTCATCATGGGAGCAGGAGCTAGAAGAAATGAGAATGAATTTAGAAATCACTATCGCTTGTATGAAGAAAGATAGGAAAAAGAAGGAATTAAAAGAATGGGTTTCCTACTTGGAGAATTTTATCAGAACATTAACCCAACCCAGCCAATCACTGACTAAATTTCCACCAAACCCAGTGTTGATGTCTAAAGAGAAAGTAGATGTCATCAATGCTCTGACACAAACTTAGCATGTTCGAAGATTGGATAGAGCATCTGGTGAAGCAAGGTGAGGAATCAATAAAAGAGGAAATTGGGAAATGTAAAGAGGAATGTCGTTCATTCGACAAGTCTATAATACTTGTGGATGAATGTCAAGACTGCTAGGAACAAAATGATATAGAAGGGCAGAGGTTAAGGACACTTTTTTAGGTGGATGTTTAGGAGTTGATGAGAGAAATGGTATTTGCATAGCAACAAGTTCCAATGCTTGAGAAATGGAAGGTTCAATTAAGTTTGGAGAGTGACACTTTATTGCAATGTGTAAATGGATTAGGAAAGGACACTAAAGAAAGTGAGAAGCTCGTGGATAAGGATTTGATTTTCATTGAGATTCTAACCTAACAAAATTGTGATCCTCAAACCATAGGACAAGATGAGGTAGAAGTGAAGGATTTTAGGGGATGGATTGAAAATATAAACAAGTATCATTTTCGGTCTTTAAGTTGGGAGGTCATTGATGAGGTCATAAAGTATAGAAATTGTATAAACAAGTATGAAATAGAAATAGTGCAAAGGAATGAAGTCATCAATAAAATAACTAAAGAATATGCAAGGCATAAGTAAGTTGGAAGGTGATTCAGAGTGTTCCAAGGGAACATATAAATCAAGTGTTGATTTCTTTTTTGGAATATCAGTAGAATAAATTAGAAGACAGGTCTCTAAACAAGGAGTCTAGTGAAGAAGTGTTTATGGTCGAGTAGTGGAAGCTCGAGGTCTTGTGCATAGACAGAGTCTTTTGGAGTGAATTTTTGCATCATTGTTTTTGTACCTACCAAAGGTAGCTAATCCCAAGGATATTAAAGACTTCAAGTACCTAAAAGAACAATGTTTCAAATGGAGGAGTTCTACCCAATTATGTATCCTTTGCTTCTTCTTTCTTCAAACTCCTCAACAATTTGACTTTTTCAAAAGCTTGTTCCCCTCCAAACTTCAATTGTATATCACTATTGAATGGAATTTAGACTTGAATTTATATTATATGCCTTTCAACATGAAAACTCTACTATTTCATGCAACGGTGGTCGAAAGATCATGAAAAAGTTGGTGGAATGTGAAAAACATGCATGCACATTTCACAAAATCATCAAAAATCTTTTTTTTGTCAGAACACACGCAGAACTACGAGAATATGCAGAATGTGGGCCTTGAGATCATGGGTATATTGGGTTGTTTACCATTTTTAGAGAAATACAAAACACGCTCGTATTATAACACGAGCATTTTATGTCTTGCTAAAATAACGAGCATATCTCTACTACTTCAAAATGTGCTCACATTATGAGAAAGTTAACTTTTTATAGGTCTCTTTTCTCTCTCTTTCTCTCTATCCTCTACCCTCTACCCTTAAACCCTCTACCCTCTACCCTCTATCTCTCTCCCACTCCCTCCCTCTCTCGCTCTCTCAAGTCTCTCCCTCCTACCCCCTCTCCCTTTCTCAAGTCTATCTCTCACTCACTCACTCCTTTTATCTCTCTCCCCTCTACCCTTAACCCTCTACCTTTAACCCTTAAACCATCTACCCTCTATCTCTCTCCCACTCCCTCCTTCTCGCTCTCTCTCAAGACTCTCCCTTCTACCCACTCCCTCTCTCAATCCTCTCTCTCACTCACTCACTCCTTTTATCTCTCTCCCCTCTATCCTTAACACTTAAACATTGTACCCTCTATCCCACTTACTCTCTCTCTCTTTGCCCTCTATCCCACTCAACCCAATACCCTAAACCCTCAACCCTTAGCCCTTAAACCCTAAATCCTTAAACCCTCTACCCTCTACCCTCAACCCACTACCCTCTACCTATTGGAACACAATGATCTACTGAGAGAGGGGTGAATCAGAAGATATTAAAAATTTATCTCTTAAAAGCTTTTGTGCTAACTACTTTCTTTAATACTTAATGTGTAGATATTAATCATGTGATATAGAAATATGCATGCACACAAAAAAATTACATAATACTAGGATATACATGGAAAACCTAATATGGGAAAAACCACGATGACTAAGGTTGCTTGTGTCTACTGCTCAAATCCAGTGTCACAATCCAAATCTCTGATACAATGTTTTAGGGCTACGACCCAAGGAATCATCAGCTACCTAATTTGGAAGCAACCACTTCAAGGATGCAACAACACCCTAATCTAAGCCACAACTCAGTACAATGGTAATAGTTTCAAATATGCATAGACTTGGTTCTGCAAAACTTATAATGCATTATTACATTCAAATCATTGTTGCACTTACTGCAACTCACACTCTGTTGCTGAAGTTACACTCTCAACAATACACCCCTACTCTACACTCTCTCTACACACAGAAAAATTAGTATTATATCTTACTGCACTTTACCTCTTTTCCTTTTTGTAATGTCTCACGCATCTGCACTATACACACTATTCTCTCTCTACATTTGCTGCACACTCAACAATACATAACTCTCTTCAACATATTGTCCACTCTTAGACTTCACTCACACACAATAGATACCCTCAATCCATAATACTCAAATTTTCTTCTTTTTGCTTAACTCCACCAATCTGCAATATCTTCCTTGATATTCTCTGTACCATTTAGATCATCTCAAACCTTTTGCTTGGGTTTCCTTCGCTAATAAAATTCACCAGAAAGTTTCTTGTACCTCAAGCTCCACACCACTATCTAGCTCATCATTCATTCATCTGATACGGTCTATCAGATATCTTCATTTTCACTATGCTTCTACATCAAGTCAATTCCACATTTAATTCAGTTATAGAGAATTTTCCTCATTCTCCTTGTTGAATCCTAAAATTTGATTATGCATTCAATGCATTCTTTTGTTTATCCAATGTGAATTGATCTCAATCACCAATTATGGTTTACCACATATCTTTCTCTACACCATACTTATGCATCAAGCCTCACAACATTAAATTTTCTTAGAGAGTTTGTTAAGAATAGCATCTTATAAAACTCTAGGATCAAATCTACATTAATTGTGTTCTACTATCCATATGATCAGATTAGATCTAACCCAATCTCGATCATATCTATGATCTATATCGCCGCTTTGGAGATCAAATATTCATTTAATTGGTCAATGGGTGTAGCTAGACCAATTAACTCATCCCTATGTGTTGGTTACTAGATGAAACCCCTATTCACACGAACCAGACTATTGTAGATCTTCAAATTTGAATACTGGCCTTTGATCTTCTCTCTCATGCCAATATCCTTTATTCATCTCGACACCTATAAATCGCCACCATTTGATTAACTTCAATTTGACTTTTGCCATTGATTCTCATCTCATGCCAGATGCTTATCACTATCTGATCTTTACCACTTGATATCCACTATCAATCCATCATATCACTCTCTCATTAGGACACTTTACCAACTCTTTGAAACAAGCAGGTCACACTAATTGGGCCCACAAGCTTGCAATTTTATTTGGTCAAGCCCACAACCTACATGTCATCCATGTCATCGCCACCTAATTCACAACAATGATGTGAATTATCACACCAAGCAATCATTCTTTGCCACATGTCAGTCCTCATCACAATTGGGTCCCACTGACTTCTCGCCTTATTGCTCTGTCAGAGAGACATCTTTTAGACTCCCACTGATACATCAAAGTCACATCAATGAAGCACATACACTCACCCATCACTCCATCACTAGGACATTCTTCAAGGTCCTTCCAATACACAACCTTCACACCAATAAAGCGAATTTGCACCGACATTGTCTAATCAACCTTTGATCAAACTTCGCAATTGAGCACATTCATATATTGTTCGCCATACGTTGGGTCTACCAAGACACGCGTCCAAAATTCACTCATCTCATGAGCTTGAAAATAAGCCCACACAATCCTTGTGAGGTGTGTGACCACCATCCAATCTTGACCATCATGGATTAATCTCTATCATTCCTCATAGACGTCATAGGTCTTGATCGGGTCCCACCAGAAATCTTAAGGGGTATGCGACCACCATCTGATCTTTCTTTCCACCGCGTGTCCTTTCATTTTCTCTCTGACTGTACCATCAATGCATGTCAACCTTACTAGGTCCCGCAATCAACATCATACACTCATTGCCCTATTGAAGAGACCTTCAAGGTCCTGGCGATACGCCAATGTCTCACCAATGAAAGATTCATCGGTTTGTCAGGGAGACATCCTTCAAAGTCCTACCAATGACCTTTAGTCACACCGATGAAGACACTTGATCATGTCATTTTTCCACCTCATCCCCATGTCACTGCATTGTAATCCACAATGAGGATGTGGATTAAGGTTCATCCAATCTTTTCATGCCATGCATCTACTTCCTCGTCCTTGTCACCCACGTCATTATGAATGGGTCCCACTTGAGCACAACCTTCGCATCGCCATGTTGGAGATACATTGACAAAGGTCTCACCGACATCATCCAGTCTCACCGATAACATTCCACACTCCTTATCGCTCCATCACTATCGCTAAAAACTTAAACTTTAGAACCTTTTGTCAGAGGTTACTAAGTTATGAAAACTTGTGACATGCCGACATATAGATGTCAAGTTTTCAAAGAGACACCAACTTGACTCTCGTTGATAAGCACCCCTCATGTCGATGAAAACTTTCTACATCGTCACATCAAAGATACATCCCCCATTCTTTCACTGATCATGCACTATCACTCTGATAAAGTTCTCCTTACTCCTTATCACTCCATCAAGGATACTTCTCCTAGACTCTAAACAATACATCAATGTCTCATCGATAAGATAGCTATCGGTCTATCGAAGAGACATGGATGAAACTCTTCCCAACATCGTAGTATCTCATCGATAAATCTCCATAGTGCCACCATCAATATGTCGAAGAGACATAGCCCATTCTCTAGTGGACCACACACTGTCACACCAACAAGAACTTTGACCCATTGAAGAGACATCTCCCAATATCTCGCCAATCTACTGGAGATGTATAACCTTGAAGCACTAGGTAGAAGGGTCGTTCACACCTACAAGATGATAGAAAAAAGTTGCAACTAATGCAATCGAAAACCAATGATACCAGGTCAACAAAAAAAATAGAAATCTATTCTGAACACCATGACTTGAAGTATCCTTAGGTTTTAACTGATAAACCTTAACACCTGAGAGAAAAAATAATACATTTTTGGGCACATACTTCACTTTCTCAACCTGCAAAATACCTTTTTGGAATCTCTTGAGAAAGCCATGTTGAATCTAGTACTTGATTTACCATCAAATACCTAGAACCAACTATTATAGAGAGATGACACATTTTTTCAACTATGCAACATATTAAGCAACTTGCTCTTCTGCACCAACAACCAAACCACATACTTCCAGAGCTAGATCCACTACATCTCCATAACATCTAGGCACAACACTAATCTATCATTATGCCAACATCTTCACTTGCATGAGAAACTCCATTTCATCTCATGTCATCATGTCAACAATATCCCTTGCATAATTTTCACTTTTGACATCAATGACAACATTATATTCTTGTGCACAGAATCAACACACTACTCCTCTAATCCCCTTTTGACATTAATGATAGCATATTCCAACAATATCCCCCTTTTTCATTGATGGAAAAACCTTAAATTCTCAATGATACCAATTAACCAGTTCAACATTTGTACCAATATCATCTTTGCTTTCTACTTCTATTGCAGTGTTCTCCAATTCTCCTCTTTGAGAATTTGCATGACTTTCTCCCCCTTTGACAGCAATGGCAAAGGGATTGATCCTCTTGAAAGCATTCTCCCCATTTGAAAAGCAGTGCAAAGGGTCTAGTTGTAATCTAATATCCTTGTTTTTCTCTATACCAATTCACCTTTCTCTTCTGTGCACCAATCTGAGACTGCTTTCCTTTATGTTCCATACCAGTTTATACTCCCAACTGCACTGTACGCTGATCGGATTCCTCTATCAGCTTCCCCTAAGACCTTACACCATTTATTACATGTATCTGAGTGTACACTTCTCCATAGGCTTTGTACCAACTAAAACTCTTTCTGACCACAATAGCATCTCCTCATATAGTTATCCATTCTCTTTTCCTGCATACATAAGCATTTACTCTATATTGGGCTCAATACCAATTTGCAAACATTTCTTTAATCCCAAATTTTTGTTTGAAACATCTCTCATTTTTTCTTATCCTCATGAACACTTGTAAAACTTCAAGCATTGTACCAAGTAGATCATTTCTCTGACACCATCTGTAGCTCCCCCTAAGATCAATATCCATGAACACTTTCCATTTCAGTGAGCATCTGCATCATTCCAAATTCTATACCAACCAAGCTAAACTATGCATATGATTTTCTCAACAAGGAACAAGGAGCATCATCTCCTTCGCCTACAAATGTTCTTCCCCCTTTGACAAAGAGAAATAGTAAAACCATTTTCCTACAATCATCAAGTCACTTCTCTATATCCAAGGATAAAATAGATATCAATTAAACTCCCCCTAGACTCATGCCCTATCACTAATATTTACTGATGTGAGGTAGAAGCATCCATATGGAGCATTGCCTACCAATCTTTCTCTCTCCATACTTTCTTTGACTTCCTTTCTATCCCACGTACCTTCTTCACACAAGTATGTGAACCATTGTTCACTCTAGAAGATGTATCCTTCCTTTTATTCTTCCTCTTGCTCTATACTATAAGTCTTACAAGATCTAATCTAAAAAATTTAGCTATGTAGCCAAAATTGTCACACTTATAGCATAATACATACATATTCCTCACAAGAGTAGATAAATTTCTATTTACATATTTAGTGTTCCTTCTAAGTGTAGCTCTACATTCTCTAGCCCTATGACTAAACGGATTATAGGTATAACAGTAACTACTAAAACATGGGGAGTACTTGGTCATAGTGTTCCTCTAAATAGGATGAGGAGGTCCTTTTTGATTCCTTTGGATTGATTTATCCATCTTCTTATCTATTGCGGTCATCCTTTGATAAGCAAGAATTGAATAATTGTTCCTTTTCTTGTTTGTAGTAGGTCTCTTCTCTACTTTGACTTTCTTATTCTCTGCAACTACCTTCTTTTCTTATTTTGTCTTCTTCATCTCAGTAGTTTCTTTATCTGATTTTCCCTTTCTAGAGGTACTTTCTCTGGAGCAACTCATGTAGGTTTCCTCTTTCTTTGTGCAGCTACTTTCTTCTACTTTAAATCTACCATATAGGTTTGCAGAAGTATTGGTAGAGGAACTCATTCCTTTCTCAAATCCAAGACCAGCCTTCTCTTTAGATTTTGATGGATTTTGTGAGCTAACTAGTTCATTTAGTATCTCAGAGCCACCCTTTAGCTTTAGGCCTTTATCAATCGAGTTTGAGCAAGAAATTGGGCTCATATTCATGGGAAGTGTCATTTTTAGCTTTAAAACAAATACCCATTCATTTTTTAAAATAGGTACCCATTTTGAAGTGTGTACTTCTTCCAAAAGGTTTGAAACTCACAAGAGATGTTTTTCATTTTGATTTAGGCTTAGAAAAGGCATGGTAACCCAACACCTAGGCTTAGACCTACAAGTACAAGTTCAGAGCAATTTTGAGAGAAAAAAAGTTTGGCAATATGGATGATGGATATTTTTTCTGAATCAATCTATAAAATTAAAACCCATTAGAGAACACAATGTCTAGTTTCCAAATATATAATTTTTATTAAGATTGGATTATATTTTTTTCTTTTTTATTAATTTCTAAGAAAACTAGTCCTTAAACTTGAAATATTAGGGTTTTTTGGTTTTTTAATAACTTTTTTTTGGTTAAGTTTCTTGTAAAAAAAATTATATGGAATCAATATTCATACAATTCTCTACACAATGAAAAAAATCAAAAAAAATTAGTTTAGGTCCAATTATGTTGTTCGTACACATTTATTTTTAAAAATAGCAATTAAGGCCAATAAAAATTCAATTAAAAAATATATTCAAAAAAAATTACAAAAAAAATTCCTCATCAATCTTCATGTTGTTAGTTATTTTTCCCCAAAATTAATTATCAAAATACTTTTATTTGGTTCAAAAAGTGGTGTCTGTACATGTGCATGCTATGCTAAAAAAATAGGGAATTTTAAAAAGTGGTTTTTATACATCCCTATAAAAATTTAATTTTTGTAATATGGGTATTTGAATAAATTACATATTTGGAAACTAGATTCAAAATGATAAATTTCATATGACTGAATATTTTTAAGATTCATTGTGTAAGTGCCTCAAATTTTTAATCCAAGTGTGACAAATTCTAAAAAACAGCAAAAACACTTCCACTTTTTGAGCTTTTGTGGACCCAACTTCTTGCATCAGCCCAATCTGCTCCTTAGCATTTTATAAATCATTTCTTAGAGAAGCTATCTTTGTTTCTAGCTTCATGCACTCGTCTGATTTAGATTGTAGTTCAAACTACATATTTTTCTCTTTTTGCTTCTTCTACTTGTGTCTTCAAATTGACTATCATTTGATCAGATTCTTCAAAGCTTTTAGTCAATCTATCTATCTCTTTCTGAGAATGAAACTTTTGTTCTTCATTCTCCTTTAAAATTTAACCTCATTTAGAGCACAAATGATTTTTCCAAGGTTCAAGGTCCACTTCTTCTTTACTAGAGGTTTCAACTTCTTAATCTTTATCAGACCTCTTAATCTCTTTATTAGAGGTCATTGGAAATGGGTCAATCCCATAGAAACTTCCATGTTCATCGTCTGATCTACCACTAACGTCAAATGACCCACTTTCTCTTCTTGTGTGTAGATTATTTTTATTGTCCTCTTCCTTATCATAATCATTTACTTCATCATAAAAACATTTAGAAACAAAATGATTATGATTACCTCTATGTTTCCTGGGACCTGTTCTCAATCTCCTAATGCAATCATCTTGCACTTCATCATACTCCTTAGATCTGGAAGTAGATGCTTCTTCATCATTACCTCTTGTTTCAGCTTCACTTGCACTCAAACTTTTAGATTGACTTTCAAATTTCTGAATCAAAGCCTTCATTTCTTCTTTACCACTCTCTTTATACATTCTCTTCAACTTGTTCTAGACTTCATGTGTTGTTTGACAATGCATGACCTTGACCAACACAAAACTTGACAATCCATGAAGAATTACATCTCTTGTTGTAGCATTATTATCATATGCCTTCTTTTCAACTTTAGTTATTGGAGATGTAGTAGGAACTATATATCCATTTACAACTGACATCCAGACATCACATCATACGGATCCAAAGTATCCTTTCATCAATGAGCTCCAAAAAATATATCTTGATCTATCAAATATAGGTCCATCATATGCAAGTAAACTTTCTTGACTAACCATTGTTATGTTCACCTTATCCAAGATCTACCCCAAGCTGATTAAGCTTCTCCTAGGGAACTTGGTGCTCTGATACCAATTGTTTGAACACAATGATCTATTGAGAGGGGGGTGAATCAGTAGATATTAAAAACTTATCTCTTAAAATCTTTTGTGCAAACTACTTTCTTCAATCCTTAGTGTGCAGATATTAATCATGTGATACAGAAATATGCATGCACACAAAAACATCACATAACACTAGATATACACAAAAAACCCAATATGGGAAAAACCACGGTGACTAAGGCTGCTTAAGTGAACTACTCAAATCCAATGTCACAATCCAAATTTATGTTACAATGTTATAGGGCTACAACCCAATGAATCATCAACTACCTAATTTAGAAGCAACTACTTCAAGGATGCAACAACACCCTAATCTAAGCCGCAACTCAGTACAATGATAATAGTTTCAAATATGCATAGACTTGGTTCTACAAAACCTATAATGTGTAATTACATTCAGTTCATTGTTGCACTTACTACAACTCACACTCTATTTCTTAAGTTGCACTCTCAACAATACACCCCTACTATGCAGTCTCTCAGCACATAGAACAATCAGTATTTTATCTTATTGCATTGCACCTCTTTTCCTTTTTGTGGTGTCTCACACATCTGCACTATACACACTCTTCTCTCTCTACATTTTTTGCACACTCAACAATACATAACTCTCTTCATCACACTATGCACTCTCAGACTTCACTCACAGATAGCAAATACCCTAAATCCATAATACTCATATTGTCTTCTTTCTTCTTAACTCCACCGATCTACAGTCTCTTCCTCAAGATTTTCTCTACCGTTTAGATCATCTCAAACCTTGTGCTATGGTTTCCCTCACTTGAAAACTTCACCCATCAAGTTGTTTGTATCTCAATCCCTACACCACTATCTAGCTCATCATTAATCCATGTGATAGGGTCTATCAAATATCTTCATTGTCACTCTACTTTTGCATCAAGCCAGTTCCACATTTAATTTGGTTACAGAGAATTTTCCTCATTCTCTCTATCAAATCCTAAAATTTGATTATGCATTCAATGCATTAATTTTTTCATCCAATCTAATTTGATCTCAATCGCCTATTAGGGTTTACCACATATTTTTCTCTACACCATACCTATGCATCGATCCTCACAACATTAAATTATGTCTTAGAGAGTTTGCTAAAAATAGCATCCTACAAAACACTAGGATCAAATCTGCATTAATTGTGTTTTGTTGTCCATATGACCAAATTTGATCTGATCCAGTCTTGATCATATCTACAAACTTTATCACCACTTTGGAGATCAAATCTTCATTCAATTATTCGCTAGGTGAAACTAGACCAATTAACTCCTTCCTCTATGTCGATTACCAAATGAAACCCCTGTTCACATAGACCAGACTGTTGTAGATCTTCAAGTTTGAATACTATTCATTGATCTTCTCTCTCACGCCAAGATCCTTTGTTCATCTTAGCACCTTTAAATCACCACTAACTGATTAGCTTTCATTTGACTATCACCATTTATTCTCCTCTCATGCTAGATGTTTATCGTCATCTGATCTTTATCACTTGATCTCCACTATCGATCTATCATATCACTTTGTCACTAGGACACTTTACCAACTCTCTCTGAAATAAGCAAGTCACACCGATATGCTTGCAATGTTATCTGATCATTCCCACAACATACATGTCATCCATGTCATCACCACCTAATTCGCAATAGTGATATGAATTAGCACACCGAGAAATCCTTCTTCGCCACCTGTCAGTCTTCATCACAATTGGGTCCCACTGACTTCTCACCTTATCGCTCCATTAGAGAGACATCTTTCAAACTCCCACCAATACATCAAAGTCACATAAATGAAGCATATACACTCACCCATCACTATGTCTTTGGGACATGCTTTAAGGACCTGCTGATACACAACCTTCACACCAATGAAGCAACTTTACACCAGCATTGTTCGATAAACCTTTAATCAAACTGCACCGTTGAGCACATTCATATATTGTTCGCCAGACGTGAGGTCCACCAGGACACCAGTCCAAAATTTTCTCATCTCATGAGCTTGAAAACTATCCCACATAAACCTTGAGAGGTGTGCAACCACCATCCAATCTTGACCATCATGGATTAATCTCCATGGTTCCTTGCAGACGTCGCAGGTCTTGATCAAGTACCACCAAAAATATTGCGGTGTGTGCGACCACCATTCAATCTTGCTTTCTACCACATGTTCTTTCATTCATTCTCTAACTATACCATCAATGCATGTTAACCTTACTGGGTCTTGCAGTCAACATCATGCACTCATCGCCCTATTGAAGAAACCTTCTTCAAGGTCTTGGCGATACACCAATGTCTCACCAATGAAAGAGCTATCATTTTGTTAGGGAGACATCCTTAAAATTCCTGCCAACAACCTTTAGTCACACCAATGAAGACATTTGATGATGTCATCTATCCACCTCATCGCCATGACACTGCATTGTAATCCACAATAAGGATGTGGATTACAGTTCATCTAATCTTTTCACGCCATGCATTTGCTTTGTCATCTCTATCACCCGCATCATTATGACTGGATCCCACTCAAGCACAACCTTCATGTCACCAAGTCGAAGAGACATTGACAAAGGTCTCACCGACGTCATCTAGTCTCTATGATAACATTCCACACTCTTTATCGCTCCATCGCTAAGTTTTCAAAACCTGAACTTTAGAACCTTTTGTTGGAGGTTACAAAGTTATGAAAACCTACAACATGCCAACATATAGATATCGAGTTGTCAGAGAAAAACAAACTTGACTCCCGCCGATAAGCACTTGTCATGCTGATGAAAAATTACTACATCACCACATTGAAGAGACATCCCCCATTATTTCACAGATCCTGCACTGTCACAATGATAAAGTTCTCCTCACTCATTATTGCTCCATTGAGGAGACTTCTCCAAAACTTTTACCAATACATCAATGTCTCGTTGATAAGATAATTATCAATCTGTCAAAGAGACATGGATGAAACTCTTCCTGAAACCATATTGTCTCATCGATAAATCTCCATACTACCGCCATTGCTATGTCAAAGAGACATAGCCCATTCTCTAGCCACCCACAGACTGTCATGCTGACAAGAAGAACATTGACCCGTCGAAGATAAATCTCCCAATATCTCGCCGATCTATTGGAGATGTATAGCCTTGAAGTGTTAGGTAGAAGGGTCGATCACCCCTATGGGATGATAGACAAAATTTGTAACTAATGCAATTGACAACCATCGATACTATGTCAACAACAAAATAGAAATATATTTTGAACACAATGACTGCAAGTATCCTTAGGGTTTAACTGATAAACCTTAACAATCGAGAGAAGAAATAATACATTTTTGGGAACATCCTTCACTTTCTCAACCTGCACAATACCTTTCTAGAAATCTCTCGAGAAACCCATGTCGAATTTAGTACCTAATTTACCATCAAATACCTGGAAGAAACTATGTCAGAGAGATGACACATTTTTTCAACTATGCAAAATATTAAGCAACTTTCTCTTTTGTACCAACAACCAAATCACATACTTCCAGAGCTAGATCCACTGCATCTCCATAACATCTAGGCACAACACTAATCTATCATTATTCCAACATCTTCACTTGCATGAGAAACTCCATTTTATCTCCTGTCATCATGTCAACAATTTCCCTTGCATAATTTTCACTTTTGGAATCAATGACAACATTAAATGCTTCTACACAAAATCAACACACTTCTACTTTGATCCCCTTTTGACATCAATGACAACATATTTCAAAAATACCTCTTCCCTAAACCCTTAAAGCATAATCCCTCAACCCCTATATCCTCTACCCTATACAATGGACCCTCAACCCTAATCCCTCAACCCTATATGCTCAAACCTCTACCCTAAACCCTAAACGCTCAACCCTCAACCCTTAAACCCTCAACCCTCAACCCTTAAACCCTAATCACTCAACCCCTATACAATAGACCCTCAACCCTAATCCCTCAACCCTATACCCTAAACCCTAAACCCTTAAACCCTCTACCCTCTACCTTATACATTAAACTCTCAACCCTCAATTATCATCCCTCAACCCTTAATCCCTCAACCCTCAACCCCTATACCCTCTACCCTATACATTGGACCCTCAACTGTAATCCTTCAAGCACATACCCTCAAACCTATACCCTAAACCCTCTACCCTCTACCC
>VDFB02355701.1:0-28875 GCA_007258455.2 Sequoia sempervirens | reverse complement strand
GAATAATTGTGTCCAAGATACTTCTATCTCATTAGATTTTAGTTGTAGTCGCTTGGCAAGCTATGTGGTAAGAAATGTGATAGCTGTGTTGATATGGAAGTTGTAGAGAACATGAAATGGGATTTATTGCTCTTAGTCCTTAGTAAAACATATACGATAACTTAAGTAATTACTAGATTATTGAGGAAGTATGTATTGAAACTTCTTTTGTTGTATGAACTACATCTTATTAAACAAATGGATAAATTGTGTTTGAAAGTTGACATTCTTTAGTGAATGGGCATTGAATGTATATGTATGTTTAAGGGTTAATTTGACGTTTCCAATTGTATGTGTCCTCCTTTACGTTTGCTTGGTTTCAAAAATGATTTTATTTCATTGGGTTCGTGTCGATTTATGAGTGATTTGAAGGACCCTTTCATTGTGACTTTTCTTGAGTTTGTGTGAGTTGGGAATCCTCTTTAATTTAAATTGTGTTGCTATTCGTTTAACCATGCGTGGTGAATTCTTGGTTTGTTTGGAGTTGTGGGGGTCTTATTAATTGATTTTGTGGTGGAATTTATTGGATACTTATGCGATGCTTGGTGGTGATATGTTTATGCTCCTTTATTGAATGCAGTCTCCCCACATTTATTATTTTGGTGAAACATTAAATTATATTGTTGTCATGTTTGTTGATGTTGTCAAGGGTCATTTGTTTACCAATTGTATGGTTATCTTGTGAGGAGAAAATTGAGGTCTCCCTTGGATGCTAGGTTGGATGTTCTTTTTACCTTTGTTGTTGAAGGATTGTTTTTGGTTGGTTCTGTGTTGATGTGAATGCCTTTGGAGACTAAGTTTGATTCAAGGAATACTTTGTCATTTGATTTGTGTTGCAATGTAATTGGGAACTCATATTTTTTTTATGAGTTGTGGGTTGTCATTCTTTTGGCTTCTAGAGGCTTGAGATGATTGACAATTGATGTTCTCTCTTTATGTGCCCTTGATGTGGCAAGTGTTTGATTTCAAAAGGGTTGTACAAGAATTGTTGAGACTTTATTTATGTGTTTATAGTGAGATGGGTAATGCCTCACATGTTCCTCTATGGGGATCTAATGTTCCTTTTATGTTGTACAACCCTTGGATTTTGGTTTAGATGTTTGTTGGGTCTCAAGGGAGAGTGGCTCTTCGTGGGGGCTGGCGCCTCGATTAGGAGGAAGTGCACAGGAGAACCCATGAATGAGTTTGTTAATAAAGTGAAAACATAATAAATGAATTCAGGAGGGATGGGTAGTAATCACATAACAAGATAATAAACTTTGGATACCTCCTCTATGCATTAGGGCTATCATAGACTAATGATAGACAGAGAAGGTCGTGGACGCATGTCATAATCCCATCTTCATGAGAGATTATCGGCTCCGCATGAGCTACCTCTATGGTGCCGAACCTCAAGTAGGAGGAAGAGCCGTGAGATCCATAGACGGGTGCTGGCACCTCGTTGGAGGAAGGGCCAGAGATCCCCATGAGAGCTTAAGCGATGATACCTAATTAGATATCCATCGCGTCCTATTACCTCCTGAATTTGCATTTTGTTTTCATTATTTCAGTTTGATTTGGAAATGTTGCATGATCATCCTTTGGTTACTTGTTTTTACTGGTTATTGCTTTGTTTAATGTGATGAGATTTATGACTTTAAGTTATTATGTTGACTCATGAATGTTGTTGATCATGTCATTGTAATCCTTGAGTTTTATGATACTTTTGTATGACGTTGAGTCTTGTGGTTCCCGGTTTGGATGTTCTTGGTTGAGGTCTCTTTCTTGTCAGCTCCTTTAGCATGGGTGGGTCTTCGCACTCATTAATATTACGCTTCGCGGAAACGCCGCCACCTTACCGTTCCGTGATCGAGGTGTTTATTTCTGGTAAGCATTAAGTGCTGACTCCAAAGAAGTTGTATCCATCTTGGTTTCTGCCATGACAATTGCATTCCTTTATTCATTTTGTACCTGTTATCTTCTATATGGTTTCCATTCATATTTGGAAATACTTTTGTATCATTGTACCTCTTGAACATTGCAATCGTGAATGTAACATTTAAACCTTTGTGTGGATATGTGATCCATACTCGATGTTATTCAAAGTGTTTTCTGCATTTATTTAAGTGAATGGTTTCTATTGATGGTTTATATGTATATTCTTTGGCCCATGTGATCAAACCTGGCTTTCATTCTTTATCATTGGATGTATGGAATTAAGTTTCAGGAATGTATCCCTCATAATACAAAATCTTAAGGGACATAAGGATTTTGGGTTTGTTTAAATGAATCTCCTCTCACGTCATAACTTCATTGTTCATTTCCCATGTATGTTAGTTTTTTACTTCTTAAAAATAAAAATAAAAAATTGTGCAGTAATTATTGTTTAATTGTCCTTGGGGGTTCGAATGGCACATTACAAAGTTGGCAAAAGTCACAATAGGGTTTCGCTATTAAGTTGACCTAGAAGAGGACAAGCACAAAAGCAAGAACGAGGACCAAGGTATATTGAAAAGGACCTATGCCAACCTTAAGAGGAAAGCACCTCCTACTACCCAGATGGTTTAAATTTTAAAGAGGGGGGTTTAGGATATGAACGATTTGGAAGCTAAGACTGTGGAAATATTAAAGGCCCAAATTTAGTTTTTGTTGGCATTTTGTCTATTTTTTGGTTATGTGGCCTTCAGTGGCTTTTTTTGTGGTTGTGGCTTTGTCTTGTTGTTGTATTTATAGCCTTTATGATTTTGGTGTCTTTGACGATCTTATCTTATGTTTGTAAACTTTGTGGTTTTGGGTCCTTGTAAAACCCATTTTTTTGTCTTTCAAAAACATAGTGGTGTTGTAGAAAAGATAAATTGAACAATTATGAAAATAGCCAAAGTCATGTTGAGTGATGTATAGGAAAAATACATTTTTATAGTAGTTGTAATTACCACTTGTTACTTGATAAATACATCTCATTGAAAATATTATGTTTTGACAAATAATGAAGTTCAAATACGTAAGAAAAAAATTGTTTCATATCTAAGGTTTTTGGCTATGATAATTTTATTCATGTACCTAAATAAAATCATTCTATGTTTGATCTAATAAAAAAAAAATCATCATTGGATATGCTGAGAACATTATAGGTTATAACCTATGGAATCCTTTAACCAATAAAGTTGTATATTCTAGATTTGTATTTTTAGGGATCTTATAATTATTTTTGATCTTGTATAGCTAGAACAAAAAGAATTTAGAAGAATATAGTGTATTTTGATTTATAGAAAGAAGATGCACATCGTAATGAACATAATAATGGATTTGATTATGGAGAAGAATAAGACAGTTAAAGGTAAATTTCTAAAGAAGAAGACTCTATGATTACAAAAGAAGTTAAACATGTAGAGGAATGAGAGGGAGAGCCCCTTAATCTTTTGTTAAGATGATAAAAAAATAAAATAGAATCTAGTTGAAAAGTATAGTCGACCAAATTTTTATTGTGTATTTTATTTTTTAACTATCAACAATGAACCTATATTTATAAGGAAGTTCTTTGTGCATATGATCTAGTTGGTCTTGGCAAGTAGCCTTGCAAAGGAGATGATGACTTAGAATCTTGTGATTCTTGACATCTTACTCATTTTCTCAAAGGAAAGAATATCATTGGATGTATAAGTGAGTGTACAAAAATAAATTTGGAGTAGATGATTCATTGGAAAAGTATAGAGATAGATTGATAGCCAAGGGCTGATCCCAAGAGAGAGGGAGTTGATTTCAGTGGAATTTTCTCTCTTATTTCTAAATTATCTTCTATTATAAATTTATCCATATTTTTTTCTTATGATTTTTAAATTGAACAAATGGATGTTAAGGTCCTATATTTTTGCACAGAGATTTGGAAGAGGAAACTTATATGCAACAACATAAAGGTTTTGAGGAAAAATAGAAAGAAAATTTGGTTTGTAGGTTAAAAGAGTCTCTTGATTGCTTGAAACAATCACCCCAAATGTGGAATCAAAAGTTTAATTCCTTTACGTTCAAATTGAGTTTTGTGAGAAAAAAATAAAATCACTTTGTTTAAATTATATGTATGATTAATTATTGAGTGTTACCTTGTATGTGGATGACATATTTTCAGTAACATCAAGGGTATGATTAGTGAGTTGAAAGATCAAATTTCAAGTGTATTTGAGATGAATGATCTAGGAGTAGAAAGGTACATAGTGGGAATGAAAATAAAAAGAGATTGAGGTAATATAAAACTTTGGTTGTCACAAAGTAAGTATATGTAAACACTATTTTGCATAGATTAAATATACAAGATAGTAAGCTAGTTAGAATTCATTTAATAGTTGACACTAAGCTTACTTTCAATGCATCCAAAATTTATTGTAAAAAGTAAATTAAACAATATAGATGTAATGAAATTTATGTCTAATTAATGTCAAGAGATATTCTACAATGACAAGGGGTGGAATGTAATGATGTGAGTGTGTTGATAAAATAGCTCCAAATTAATATCTCTTGACATTTTTAGATAGATGTATTTAAGATATCTATACTAGTAAATAAAATAATTCCAACATAAAATAAAATACCTCAAAATTGTGATCTTTGACCTTTTAAAATAAATATATTTGAATATTTATACTAATAAAATAGTGAAAACAATTTTTTTAAATAGAGTCAAAGTATGGAGGAAAACCTGATAAAATCATTTATTAAGCTTACAATGCCTCACCAACACCATTTCTCAATGCATGTCATTATTTTGTGTTGAAATCCAAACACGCCTCGTAAACATTTGATTTAGTCTTACACCGCTCCACAAACGCTATTTTGTCACTCTTTCCTCAGCATTTGGATGACTCTCGCCGCTGGGTTCATAGTCAAATGGCTATTCTCTGTATAAAATAAATTTATATAATTTTAAAATATGGGAAACATAAAGTATGAATAAAATTAGTCTTGGTCGTGGTAGTTTGACATTTTCGATGAATTTTAACTGTTTTGTACTTGTTATTTTTAATATATTTTCTAAAGTTTTTCTTGAATAAAAATAAATATTTTGAACTGGTACTTGGGCGCTTTCTTTTTCAAGTGAAACTTCCGTTTAACTCAAACAACTGGCTAGTTTTTAAATGCCAACGAGCTTCGACGGCTAAACGTGTATTGACTATATGTTAAACATAGTTTTAAATAATGTTTGGTTGTTTCATTTGACCCATGTTAAACACAATTTTAAATAATGTTTGGTTGTTTCATTTGATCCGTGTAAGGAACCTTGGAATTTGACGTCCACTCTATCTGTGTTTGTTCATTTAAATATTTGTTATTTGACATTTTATGAAAAATTTAAACTGTTAAAAAAATATTTAATTTATTTTCTATAAAATCTTTTATATTAAAACATTATTGATTGGCTCTACAGAATTCACTGCTAGCAATTCACCGACGGAAAATTGACCATGGGAAAATTCACTGCCACCAGCAATTCGCCGCGAGTGAATTTTCCTGTGGTGAATTGTTCGCCTTAGATTTTCCATCGGTGAATTGATAACAATGAATTTGGAAACCTTATTGATTTTATTAATCATACATATTAAACATAATTTTTTTCATATAAATTTTTATTTTTAAAGTAACATGCTAATTTGGGTAATTTATTGGAAAGTTCACTTCTATAGTGATAGATGGCGCTCGTCTCTAAAGGGAGCCGAAGCGGTATCCCGGCCCTAGTCTACGTTTTCCTCGCTTGTGCAAAGGCTGGGGTGGCGTCTCGCTTTGTTCTGCGGGGGTTAATCTTTTAGCTGCGGCTATTCTTTGAAGCTCTGGCCTGGTTGTGTTTGGTCATTTTTCCTGTGCGGGAGGGTTTCCTCTGATTTGCTGTGTCTGGGGCCGGATCTTTCCTATGCATGTCTGTCCTAGGCCATTTGGCGGCTATGTCTCAGGGTGAGCCATCTAGGGTTGTGCCCGACATGGATTTTCGTGCTGCGGTGGGCTTGAAATCGCCAAGACAAGGAGCGAGGGTTTTTGAAAACACCCTCTTCTCTCCGAATACAGGGTCTATGGAATCGAATTCGTCTGGTGGATCTCGGATCTCGAAGATTAACGGCTGCCTTGAGCATTGCAAAGAGAGACCTAAATTGGTGATTCCAATTGAGATGATTGTTGAGGATATTGAATATTATTCAAAGCATTCTCTGTACTACAAATTTTTGGGAATGAGAGTGTCTCTACAATTTTTGGAAACTTGGGCTCGGAGGACTTGGGAGCCAGAGGGTGAAATGGAGGTCACGCTGCTTGCAAATAATTTTTTCATGGTCACATTTATCTGCTTGGCTGATTGCAATAGGGTTTTTGAGGGGGGCCCTATTTTCACAACCAAGTTGGGTTGTTCGTCAAGCCATGGCATGCAGGCTTTAATCCCTCAGAGGAGCTTCTGAATCATGTTCCGGTGTGGGTTCGGTTGCTAGATTTCCAATTGAATGTTGTCGTGATGATGTTCTGCACATGCTTGCTTCGATGCTTGGGAAGCCGGTGGGGTCTTCAACACAAACCCTAGGTAAGAAAGTAATGACTTTTGCTCGAATTTGTGTGGAAATTGATTTGAGTAGGCCTTTTCCAGATGCTTTTGATATGTGTGTGGGTCCCCATTCTTGGGTACAACAATTGGATTATGAAACCCTTCCTTTCCAATGCCGCCTCTTCCATGAATATGGTCACCTATTGCGAAGATGCCCGAAGGCTAAGCCTGTGGTGCCTCAGCCTCCACCTCCTCCTCGTAACAATTCTGATGTTGATAAGGGGAAGAATCCTATTTCTGTTGAGGGTGCAGATGCTGAGGGTTATGTTCCTGTTAAGGCTCGTAACCGGAATAGAGGACAAAAGAGGACTTTGATGGAGAGACAAGATGAGGATACTTTTAACAGGTTTGAGGTCCTGGATGATTTGGGTCAGCAAGAAGTTAATCCAGGGTTAATAAGTGTGGATCCGGGTGTGGTTGGTTCTGGCCTAGAGGATCACACTTCCATTACTCCTCCTGCTCCACAGGAGGAGTCTGCCATACCTATGGTCACTGATGTGCAGGTTGGGGCTCAGGTGATGTCGGGTCCAAATGTTGAGTTGGGGCAGGGGGATGGAAGCACGTCTTTTCCTGCACGGAATGTTGGATCGGATGTGGCTAAGAGTAGCAAGCCTTCTCCTCAACTGGGCATTTTGCAAAAGGATGGCAAGAAGGGGGGGTCGGAGAAAAGTGTTAAACTTGGCAGGAAGAAAGATTTGGAAAAGATTAAGATGATGGGGGAGACTTTGGTGGAGTCAGGGTCTGTTAAGACCCTAGATTCTCATTTTTTGACTCCTTTGAAATGATCATTATTTCATGGAATGTAAGGGGCTTGAACAGTGGCCCTAGACAAAAAGTTGTTCGTGAGTTGGTAAGAAGTCATTCTCCTGATGTTCTTTTTCTTCAGGAGACCAAGTTATCTGTTGAGTGCATGATGGGTTTAGTGCCTAAGTTGTGGAAGAATGGTCAATGCCAGTGTATTGGGGCTCAGGGATTCTCGGGGGGTGTGGCTTGTTTCTGGAACCCTCAGAAGATTCAACCTTTGTGGTGGTTATCCTTCAAGTCCTCTTTATCCATGGTTGCCTCGTGTCCTAAATCGGGAGAGTTTGTTCTTTTCTCCAATGTTTATGCACCTGTTGAGTTCCAGGGTAAACTTCTTTTATGGACACATATTCGTTTTGTTCGTAGCCTATTTCCCTATCATCCTTGGATCATTGCAGGGGACTTTAATGCTATTACTGAATTAGCTGAGAAATGGGGTGGTATTGCAAGACTAGAGCCTTCTGCATTGTTGTTTCAGGACAATATATCTGCTCTCAATCTTGTTGATATCAAACCTAGCAATGGTCAATTTACTTGGAACAACAGAAGGGTTGGTGATAGTTGCATTGCTGAACGACTGGATCGTTTCATGGTCTCCTGCTTTTGGGTTGGGGGAATGTGGTCTTCTAGTTCTGAGATATTAGACTGGAGAGGTTCGGATCACTGGCCTATAAAGCTAGTTATCTCTTCTGCTCGGATGCCTCGAACGCCAACCTTCAAATTCCAGCTAATGTGGTTGCGGGACCCTGACCTTTATGGATGTGTTGCTGAATGGTGGAGGTATGGTAGACCTGCTTATGGTACTGCAATGTATAATTTTGCTAAGCTCCTTCAATATGTTAAGTATCAGCTTAAACGATGGAACCGACATTGCTTTGGAAACATTTACCATGCGAAGCTTGCTGCACAAGCTGAGCTAAATGGTATTACTAGGTTGATTAGGGAGGATGGGGTGTCTGAGGATTTGTTGCGGGATGAGGCTAGGGCATTGAAAGCTCTAGAGGAGTGGGAGTTGAGGGAGGAAATCTACTGGAAACAAAAAGCTCGGATTGAGTGGCTTCAGGAGGGAGACAAGAATACTGCCTTCTTCTTCAATTCGGTGAAGGCCAGACGTCATGGTAATTCTATCTCGGCTTTGGTGACTGACAGGGGAGAGGTTCTTTCTTCTACTCAGGATATCTCAAATGAAGTTGTGCAGTATTTTGCTTCTTTATTCAGGGAGGACTCGCAGGGGGACTCAGTTGAAGAGGCTCAGGTCCTCTCTTGTATTCCTTCTTTGGTCTCTTGGGAGATGAAGGAGCATCTTATGAGTGATATTTCGCTGGAGGAGCTGGAGAAGACTGTTTTCCAGATGAAGAAGGGTAAAGCTCCTGGTCCGGATGGCTTCCCGATTGAGTTCTTCCAGGAATTTTGGGAGATTATCAAGCTAGATTTATTGGCAGTTGTTCAAGAGTCTCAAAAGAATAAGCAAATGCTTCGGGCCCTAAATTCTACCTTCCTTGCTCTAATCCCCAAGGGTGATGGGGCTGATCGGTTAAGTCAATTTCGCCCCATTTCTCTTTGCAATGTTATTTATAAAATTATCTCTAAGTTGATTGCTGATAGGTTAAAAAAGTGGCTTTCGCTGCTGATTTCTGAGGAACAGAGTGGTTTTGTGGTGGGCCGCCAGATTTTGGATGGGGTGGTTATTGCTACAGAGACTATTCATTCTATGGCCAACTCCAAAGATAAGGCTATGTTCATCAAGCTTGACATGGCCAAGGCTTATGACAGAGTTCGATGGTCCTTCCTCCAAAAAGTTCTGGGGGCCTTTGGTTTTGAGGAGTGGATTCGTTGGGTTATGAGTTGTGTGAATTCAGTTTCTTTCTCTGTTTTGATTAATGGGGAGCACTCTGAACTCTTTGGTGCTTCTCGGGGTTTACGACAAGGTGACCCCCTCTCTCCTTACTTGTTTCTTCTTTTGGTGGAAGGTTTGGGACGGTTGATAAAAAGGAATGTGGAGGGGGGTTTCATTCAAGGATGGCAATGGGGAGGTGGCTTACCAGTGCAATCTCACTTACAGTTTGTGGATGACACTGCTTTGATGGGCATGGCTACTATTAGGGAGGCTTCAAACATGCGCAAGGTGTTGGATATTTATCTTGCTGCATCGGGCCAGTCAATTAATGAGGGCAAGTCTTCCATTTTTTTCTTCAATACCCCAAACTCCATTAAGAGGAGAATTGCTCATATTCTCAGATTTCAGATTGGGGATCTCCCGCTGACCTACCTTGGGATTCCTATTTCTGTTGGTAGGAAATCTAGGGATTCTTGGCAGGCTATTTTGGAAAAATTTCGTGTCAAAGTCACTCATTGGACCCTTCGTTGGCTATCTTTTGCAGGTCGGGTTTAGTTGCTCAAATCTGTGGTTCAGGCTCTCCCTCTTTATAGGTGTATGATTCAGGTGGCGCCGATGGGCTTTGTTAGGGATCTTGATTCCTTAGCAAGACAATTTTTATGGGCTGGTAGTTTATTATCTTCCAAGTGGAGCCTTGTTAGATGGGATGTTGTTTGTAGCCCTAAATAGTTTGGTGGTCTTGGGTTAAGGCAGCCATTGTTGTCTGGTACGGCTCTGGTTGCTAAATTATATTGGTGTTGGTGTGTGGAATAGGACTGGGTGTGGGCTAGAATTTTGACTCAAAAGTACTTTCCAGGGATTCCTCAAAGTGATATCCCTCGTTATAGCTTGATAGGGAAGGGATCTGTGATTTGGAATACTCCCAAGAAAGGGGCTGCGCTCGTTAAGGGTGGCTTATTCTAGATATGCAAGAGCGGGTCAGAGGCACATTTTTTGCATGATGCTTGGGATGGCCACCCTCCCATTGTTTCTCAGTATCCTCATTTTCTTACATTGTGCCAGAGGTTCTGTGAAGTAGGATGGTCGAGGGTGTGTAACTTTAAGTCTCTTTCCTTTCAGGGGCAGTTGGTGGAGGCAAGATGGAAGAATCCTGAGGAATGGCCTATTGTTGGTATGGAGGAGGAGTGCGTTGAGCTTCATTACATTCTTTCTTGTCGAAGTTGTAGCTCCCTCATGGATCAGGATGTGTTGGCTTGGTCTCCTAACCCCAAGGGTGCTTACACTGTTTCTTCTGGGTATCAGGAGTTGCTTTCCCAGCAGATTGAGGGGGTGGAGGTTCATTGGTGGAAGAAAGTTTGGAATAAGTTTTCTTGGCCAAAGTGTAATTGCTTTATTTGGACTTTGGCTTGGAATAGGTGTTTGACTTGGGATAATATCCGAAAGAGAGGTTTTTCAGGCCCATCTAGGTGTGTTCTCTGCGGGTGTGGGGAGGAGGACTCTCCTCACTTGTTCTTTCATTGTTCCTTCACCTTACAACTCTGGCATTTCTGGTGGGGTGTTTGGAAAAGCCCATGCATTCATGCCTCCTCCTTGGTTGAGTTTTGGATTAGTCTGGGGAGGCCCCCCTCCTCGGCCTCTTTCTTGCAGGATGTTTGGTATGTTGGTCCCATCTTTCTGCTTTGGCAAGTTTGGTTGGAAAGGAATTGGAGAATTTTTTGAGGTGAAAATTTGGGGATTCAACAAGTTTGGTTTAGAATTGTGGGAATGATCCAGGAGACAGTCGAAGCTAAAGGTGAGATTATGTTGCCGTTAGAGAAAGGAGATGCTGAGATGGTTGATCGGCTGGGTATTCAGGGGCTATCTTCAGCTTTTGCTTGCATTAGGAGAGGTAGGCGTGTGAAGCAAAAAGTTCAAAGGGTGGGGAGTTGGTTGCCCCCTCCTACTGGCTTTTTGAAAATTAATACGGATGGCTCATCTAGGGGAAATCCTGGACCTGCTGGGATTGGCGGGGTTGGTAGGGATTCTTCTGGATCAGTGGTTTTTATTTTTTCTGCTAATGAAGGGATACAAACTGTCAATAGGATGGAAGGCTTGGCTATTCTCTATGCCTTGAAATGGGCATATGCTTTAGGGTGGCGTAAGGTTATTTGTGAGTCAGATTCTCAGGTCTTGGTCAATTTACTTCATGGAAAGAAGATTTCTGATGTTAGCTGGCAGTTGGCTATGTTGGTGCAGCAGATATTGCAGGTTAGCTCTTTGATGGAGTCGGTATCTTATGTCCATATTCCAAGGGAATGGAATAGGGCAGCTGATTGTCTAGCCAAATGGGCATCAGAGAATATAGATGGTGGGAAGATTGATGGGTGGGAGCAGATTCCCCGTGAGTTATGTCAGGATTTGGAGAGGATTCTTGCAGAGGATGGGAGTGCTATTGGGGAAGAGTGATTTTGTTCCTCGCTTTTCTTGTGGTTTTTGTTGGTTCCTGGGGCTTTGGCCCTTTGTTATTATGTAATGCTTTGCTCTGATTTTCAATAAAGTTTTTTTACCCCTTTTATTTAAAAAAAATAAAAAAATTTGGGTAATTTTTAAAAATAAATATGAAATTAAAAAATAGTTTAATCCTTAAATTCATCCATCTAAAAACATAAATTATTTAAAAGTCAAATTAAATTTCAACCTGTTCATCAATAAAGCTCAAATGTTCTATTATCTTGAAAAAAGTCAAAGCTACGAATCACTTGTAAAAAGAATGTTGTTGAAATTTTGTTATATAATCCTTAAATTCATCTATCTAAAAACAAAAATTATTTGTAAAAGCCAAATTAAAACATGCTCACCTGTAAAAAAAATTGTTGTAAAATAAATGTGTTGAAAAAAAAGTGAAAATTCTTGTTATTATTCATATGGATATCCTATATATTTAAAAAACATATAAAATTAAAAATATTATAATTAGAAATAAATGTAAAAAATTTAAATTAAAAGTTTATAAATTCATATAAAAAATAAATCTTCTTAAAAATATTCAAAAAGTTAAAAAATATTTTGAAAAGATTTTGAAACTATATATTAATATAAATAATGAAATTAGAAATTAGAAAGAATTATTCCATCTTTGATTCTAAACTTATATATATATATATATATATATATATATATATGCCTAAAATAATTTTTTACATGTTTAATAATAATTTGAAGTGTCATATTTACGAATATACAAAAAAAAATTAAAAAAATGACCACATTGACCATCAAATTCTAGACCTGCGCACCTATAAAAACCCCAAATATATATAGATCAACTATAAAATTGATATAATTATAATCCCCACTCTACTATATGGTGTCCTTACTATTCTTGCACATGCACCTAAAAATTATGTAGTATAAAAATATTTAAATTAGTCTTACAATACCACACAAACATCTTTTCTCAATTGATGCCATTGTTTTGGATTAAATTCAAACTTGCCCAGTAAAATCATTTGAAGTAGTCTTACACCACACCACAAGGAACATTTTGTCTTTGCTTCCTTAGCATTTGGATGTCTCTTTCCTTACACTAGGTCTATAATCAAATGCCTATATAATCATGAAGTATGGTAAACACAAAGTTTATAAATATAATTATTCTTGCTCATGGCAGTATGACTTCCTCCATGAACTAGTAGATTTAAATTATGTTCTTTAAAATAAATTTAGATTTTTAATAAAGTTTGGGAAATATGATTTGAGTTAATTCTTTGTTTTAGTTTTTATGGAGTGTGTTAATTAAATAGAAAGATTTACAAAGCATTATATATACAATAAAACTTTGACTACTCACAATACTTTAATATGTTAAAAAGAAAAAATAATGAATAGTTATAAAAAAAATCAAAATTATATTGTAGCTAAATTTATATAGAGAATTCATTATACAATAGAATTCAAAAGCTAAATTCCTCAATAACATCTATAAAGCTTAGTAATATGTATAAATATCTCATATGTTAATCCCTTGCATGTCGTCAACAATTCCACCATTCCTACAACAGATTACTAGCACAAACTACAACCACCCAGCAAGTTGCCTTCGGTTGACTCTTTATGCCATCCATGCTATTGAAACCTCTAGCAGAAACTGTATTAAGCTCAACGTTGAGCTCAAAGAAAATATTAAGATATTTGAATAGATTAAATATTGAACACAAAGAAAAAATATTAGGCTAAAGGGTATTAATTTTATGAAAAGAAGATGATGGACCATGGGGAACTCTAATTTCAATAGTCCCTTCAAGCATGTGAACTACATTTTTCATTGATGGCCTTAGAGTGGGATCTTGTTGAATGCACCAAAGCCGCACCAACACCATTCTTTCCAATTGGGTTTCATCAATTCCTCTGCATTCTTGTTGCTCCACCAACTTTACATGTCTCCCATATTTGAAGCAATTATGTACCCAATCTAATCAAACCATTTGATTTTATAGAATATGCAATTCAAGCATTTTCCTACTAACAGATAATTTCTAAGAGTACCACTCCAAACTTATACACGTCTACTTTAACTGTAACTGACATACTCTTCTACCACTCAAGAGCAATGCAACTGATGGTGCCGCGGGCTACAGTAAAGGTCCTCATTTGTTCTACACCCATCAATTTTGATATTCCAAAGTCATCTATCTTAGCAACATAATTTTTATCCAGCAGAATGTTTGGTGGTTTTATATCACAATGGAGAATTGGGGTTGTGCACTACTCATGCAAGAAGAGGATTCCTTTTGCAATTCCCTTAGCAATTTGAACACACAGCTCCCAATCAAAATATTTTCTACTCATAAGAAAAATAGTATCCACAGATCCATTGGGCATGTAGTTGTACACTAGAAGCCTGTGGGAGCCCTCATGGTAGAAGCCGTGGAGTTTAACTAGATTTTTATGATGGCTTCCACTGATAATACCCATCTCCGTTTTGAACTCCTTTTCCCCATTTCTCAAACCCTTGTCGAGCACAACTTTAAGCTTCTTCACAACAATTGCTCTTCCATCATATAAGACCCCCTTGTACACCTTCCCAAAAGTGCCCCTTCCTATTTCATGCTTGAATCCTCTAGTTGTAGTCTCTATTGCTTGGAAAGTAAATGCTCTCAATCGCAAAGGTTCAAACTTTTGATGCTCTTGCAAGGCTTTCAGCTTAGGTCTGAAAGTATACAACCAGATTAATGAAAAAATTGTTGCAAAGAGAAAGGACAAACCAACAAGGCTTATGCCAATAGCGGTAAGAGCCTTCCCCTTATCTTCCTTTCTTTGCTTTGGCGGCGAGGAAGGAAGCAGGGTTGGCATGGGAGGAACGGGTATGACCTTGTAAACTTTTACAAAGGCTATACTAGAGTTATCTGTGCAGCCTCCTGGAAGAGGAATTGATTTCTTCCAACATTGTTGTAGGTTATTATTATGAATAACAACCTTGCATTGGAAATCTTCCTTACATGCCTTCTTGCATTTAGTACGATTTACATATTTCATGGTGCCATAATCATAACTTGGCCAGTTTATTTTCTCAATCCACTCCATTTATGAGACACTTGCGTTGTAGCTATTGTGGGGAAAAGGGTAGAGGATTTAATATGAAGATAGAGCAACAAAAAAAACATACGTACAATAGTAAAAGGAAAAAATTTAAAGCATTTAAATGTTGCTCATAACACACAGATTTAAATAGTAGAAAATAGACATAATCAGATTTATATTTCAGCTTGAAAATTACAGTAGAGGTTCTTTGCTTTGTCTTCTTCCTTACACCATGTTCATTCTTGTTGCAGAGCTGCATTGCTCTATTTCTGCTTCTTGCATGTTGCAAAATGACAATAAAAATAGTAATAAAACTAAAAAACTACAGTTGAAAAGAAAGAGAATAAAATATTACTATGTTTACTACCCACAAAGCGTGTGAGAGTAAATAGGGAGTTAATGCATAATCATAACAAATCTCCCGAAATCTTCTCCAAAAGATTTTTCCATAAAGCTACCTTAAATGAAAATACATAGACTTAGCTGGAGGGAATTAGCATAATCATTAGTTGAGATTACATATTTCTAACACTCCCCCTTAATTTCAACTAGCTAACATTCTATTCAAAAACTTCTGAAGCATCCACCTTCATTCCCACCATACTTCTCAAAAAAATTTAGCACATCCAAAGTTCTAGTGCATCAAACTGTTAAATTTTTTCCAGTGAATCTACCTTTAGTATGAAAAGTTTGGGCTCATCTACCTTCATTTCCAAAATTATGCTCAAATTTTTTTTGGCCGATCCATACTAGCACAAAAATTTCTAGAGCATTCATCATCAACACAAATAGCCAAACAACTTCTCAAATATTCAAATGCATCTTTTTTGAATGGTTTAGTGAGAATATCAACAAATTGATCTTCTCGTCTACAAAACTCTAAACATATTTTTTTATTATACATTAACTCTCTTAGAAAATGGTATCTAGTGTTTATATGCTTGCTTCTTTTTATAAAAAAATATGATTTTTAGACAATGAAATGGCTGAGTTATTATCACAGTAAATATTTGTTGCTTCATCTTGTTTATACATCAACTTAGCTAACATTTTTCTCATCCATATAGCTTGAGATGCTGATGTTGTGGTTGCCACATAATCTACTTTTGCTAAAGAAAGAGTGACAATGGGTTGTTTCTTTGAAGCCCATGATACAATACCTAATCCAAAATGAAAGGCATAACCAAATGTAGTTTTTCTATTATCTATGCTGCCAACACAATTTCTATCTGTGTATCCAATGTGTTTGAAGTCATCTACAACTAAATATAAAATTTTGTAGTTCTTTATTCCACATATGTGCCTTAATATTATTTTTCCATCTTGCCAATGAGAGTATTTTGGAGACTCCATGGACCTTGAGATATGGCTCACACCATAAATGATGTCAGATCTCATGGTGGTCAAATACATGAGACTACCAACTAGCCTTTTAAACAATCTAGGATCAACTAATGAACCATCATCTTCTTTACTTAAATTTAGTCATATCACAACTGGTGTAAGGGTTGGTTTGCAATTCACCATATTACATCTTTTCAATACATCATTCACATACTTTGACTGAGAAATAAAAATACATCTGCTGATTGCTTAACATATATTCTCGAGAAATATTTCATGAGACCAAAATCAATCATCTCAAAGTATTTCATCATAGTTGTCTTAAAGGAACTTATATAAAGGTCTCCCATGAAAATAAAATCATCTACATAAAGACAAAATATCAACATTTTACCTTCTTCAACCATCTTGATACATAAACTAGGCTCACTCTTGCACCTAGTAAAACCATTCTTAATTAAATAAGAATCAATTCAAATGTACCATGCTCTAGGAGCTTACTTGATTCCATAGAGCACCTTTCTCAACTTGTATGCTTTGCCTTTTTGACCTAAAATTTCATATCCTTCTGATTGTTCAATGTAAAATTCTTCTTCAATAAAACCATTTAAAAAGGTACATTTTACATCCATTTGGAAAACTGACCACTTCTTTTGGGCTGCAATGGCCGAAACATTTCCTACTATATCCAAGTGAGCAACAAGTGCAAATGTTTCATTGTAATCCATACTAGGTTGTTGAGTGAAGCCTCTCTCAACCAACATTTCCTTATGTTGAAGTAGATTTCCATCCATGCCATGCTTTTTTTTGTAAATCCATTTTACGCATATGACATCTTTTCCTTGCGGGAAATCCAACAACTCCCTAGTAGTATTATTTTCAATAGCTTCAATCTCTTTACCCATAGCTATAAACCATACTTCATCCTTGATTGCTTCATCAAAAAACATTGGACCAATACTTCTGAGAATAAAGCAAAAAGTAAAAAAGAATTTGATGTTTCAACATTAAAATCAGCTTCATATATATCTCTTAAACTCCTTGTCTTTCATTGCAATAAATTTTCCAATATAGGATCTGATGAGTTGGTTCTATCAACTCAATTTGATGGACTTTTTGATGATTTTATGGCTAGAGTTCCTTGTGGATTTTTTGTGTGGGTGTAAAATTCTAATTTCTTGAAATTCTTGTTGTAGAATGAGATGTAACTTGTGCTACAACTTTTTTTCCATGTCCAGGAGTGGAAGGAGGTATTGCTTGATGAATATGTTTTTGTTCTAACACATAATTGGTAATACCATCATGTGAATTAGTTTCTGCTATACTTATTATTTTTTCTACACTTCCATCCCATGCTTCATTCTCCACAAATTTCACATCTCTATTGATTATGACTTTTCTTGTATTTGGATTAAACAACTTGTAAGCTTTTGTATCTTCTGAATACCCAACAAAAATACATTTCTCACCTTTGTTATCCAACTTCCTTCTTAGCTCTTCAGGCACATGAGCATATACAATGTAGCCAAAGACTTTGAAGTCTACAACATTATGCCTTCTACCACTCCAAGCCTCTTGAGGAATTACATTACTTATACTTGTAGTTGGACATCTATTTAAAATATAAACAAAATTTTCTACTACTTTAGTCCAATATTCATTTGGTAAATGCTTTTACTTCAACATACTCCTTTCCATTTCCATGATAGTTCTATTTCTTCCTTCATCCACACCATTTTGTTGAGGTTTGTAATGGGATGTAAATTGTTTGTGAATACTATGTCTACAAAAATTTAGAAAATCATTAGAACTATACTCACCACCTCTATTAGTTCTTAATATTTTGATGTAGAAACCAATTTTCTTCTCAACATTTAGAGCTTTGAACTGCTGAAAGACTCCAAAAGTATCAAATTTATGCCTTAAAAATATACCCATGTCTTCCTTGTATAGTCATTAGTAAAAGTTAGAAAATATGTACAACTTCAAATGGAAGGAGTTTCCATTGGTCCACATATATATCACTCAAAATGAATAATCTCAAGTGGTTTACATGCTCTTTCTGATTTTCTAATAGGGAAGGCCTTTCTATTTCGTTTACCCAAGATACACACTTCACATTCTCTTTTTGGTTTTTTAATCAATGGCAACCCCTTAACCATTTCTTTCTATGCAACAAATTCAGACCTCAAAATTTTAAATGGCCAAATTTTAGATGCCATAACCAAGATTCATTCTATACCACTGATTGAAAAGTTGTTTGAACAATTACATTACCATTTTTTTCATCTTTGGTTCCAATTTATTCCTTTCTAGAGCAACCCTGTTGTATTCTGAACCAACCTCGATCTTTTCCAAAGCAACTTTGAGAGGTGTCTTATAAATTTTAAGCCTTAAACATTGTTCCAAATTGTGTATTTTCTAGCATATGATAAGCTTTAGCTACATTACTTTTGATATCAGGTTCCAACCTCAATGGGAACATTCTATTTTTTGTCATTTGTACCTCTGCTATTAGCTAAGTACTAGGAACTTTATCAATAATAACATGTGTTATCCTTCATATAAATTATATATACTATTTTCACTAACTAACCAATACTCATCAAATTATGTTTCAAACTAGCAACATAAAAAACATCATGAATGACCTTTTGCTCCCCCTTTTTGGTTAGAATATCAATAGTCCCTTTTCCCATAACATTCACTTGATTATTATTATTGCTATAGCTAGAATGTAAATACCAAATGTCATTTGGAATCTCTTGAACCATATTGCATTCAATGGGTGATTATGTAGAAATTGCTTCTGCAATCTTTGTGCATATAATAAACACATAATATTTTGTAAAATTTTCTTAGGGATTTTGATTTTTTCTTCCTTGGTCATGTTGTTTCTTTCTACATTTAGAAGAATAGTTACCATACTTCTTACAGTAATGGTACTAAACATGTGACTTGTCTTGTCTTTGACCAACTGAATGATTATGAGAGTGATCATTGTTATGTCCTCTTCCACCTTGATTTGTAGGACTACTGCTACATCCTCTAAATGTGTTTCTTCCTCTACCCCTAGGAGTGAATCTACCTTTACATCTTCCATGGCTTATTGAAGTCTGAGATGAGAATACATTTTCTATGGAAGTGTGTGATCTATTTAGCCTTTGTTCATGATTTATCAAAGAGGCATGCAATTTATCCATTGTCAACTAAGTTAAATCCTTAGTTTTGTCTATAGTAATAACTAAAGGATCAAATTTAGTAGGCAAAACTCTTAGCAAATTTTCAACTATCTTTGCTCTTCTATTGTTTTCCCATGAGATTTTATTTGATTCACAAGCCCAACAACATGTGTAAAAAATGGTTCCATAGAATCTAAATCTTTCATACTTATGTTCTCAAAATATCTTCTAAGTAATTAGAGTTTTGTAGTTTTAGCTTTTCCTTTACCTTCATAGGTTGTTTGTAGTGTATCCCATGCCTCCTTTCCTTGTGTTACTATTACAACTCTTGGTAGTATGCTTTCATGCATTGCTTGATGAATGTAGAAAAAGGATTTTCCATCCTTCTTTCTTTGCTCTTTCAAGAGATCTTTCTCTACCTGTGTGAGAGCATTATAAGCTGCTTGGTCTACTAGTTTTGCATAGCCATTCTAAACAATCTCCTAGACATCTTGAGATCAAAATAGGGCTTTCATGGTCAATGATCAATACTCATCATTTTTACCTATGAAAATGGGGGTTTACAAAATAGAAAAATCAAAGCACTAGATGTGGAAGTTGAGGAAGCCATTAATGGCTATCAAATAGAAAAAATAGCAAACCGAGGAAAATAGAGAGATAAAGAGCTTAAACTCAAGCTCTGATACTAGATGTGGGGAAATGGGTAGAGGATTTAATATGAAAACAGAGAAACATTTAAAGAGCATACATACACTAGTAAAAGGAACAAATGCAAAGCATTTAAATGCTACTCATAACACAAATTTAAATAGTAGAAAATAGACACAATAAAATTTATATTTCAGCTTGAAACTTATAGTAGATCTTCAATGCTTTGTCTTCTTCCTTACACCATGTTCTTTCTTGTTGCAGAGTTGTGTTGCTCTCTTTCTGCTTTTTTCATGTTGCAAAATGATCCAACAAAAATAGTAATAAAACTAAAAGGCTATTGTGGACAAAAAGGAGAATAAAATATTACTATTTTTACTACCCACAAAGTGTGTGAGAGTAAATATGGAGTTAATGCATAATAATAAAAAATATATCTCCCTAAATCTTTTCCAAAAATATTTTAAATAAAGTTTCCTTAAACATAGATACAAAGACTTATCTAGAGGGAATTAGCATAATAACTAGTTGAGAGTACATATTTCTAACAACTATGATCCTACAAGGGTATCGGGTAGCATCCCTTTGTATTACTATTGTTGTCCAGATAAAAAATTTCTAGAAGACATGTGCAACTACCATTTACAAATGGATAGCTATTGATATCGCACATCACAATGTCCTCTTACTAATGAGACAACACACTGATGGCCAAGAGTAGATAAGTAGTATACAAGAGATGGATTAGTGTGTGTGTAGAAGCCACAAATGCATACATAGATATGGAAATAAAATTAATGCAAATGCAAGTTTTGATGAAATGAAACAAAAAAATTGCTTGTGGGAGCTTTCTCTTTGAGGAGATATGTTCTTGGAAGGAATTTTCCATAGTCAATCTCTCAAGTATATATTATATTTTAATCATTATAATTTAAGTAGATGTTATATTTTTAAGGTTGATATTTTAGTTGTGTAATCTCCTATCTTTGAAATTGTGCATGTTATTGCCTTGGAAACGTTTTCCTAGTTTCTAGAAAATTCTCAATGGAAAAAGTTAAATGATTCAGTAATAAATTAATATTAGAGGAGAGTAGTTTCAACATGGTAATCAATTTTTTGTTGCAAAAATAGTTATTGATTGAGAAATAAATAGAATATAAAAAGAGCTCATACTTTTTGGACAATCAATTTTTATTGCTACAAAGGTAATTAATGAGAAATAAATGAAGAACAAAAGGTAGTGGTGGTTAATTTGAAAATTTTCTACTGGAGAGTGTTTTCGGTAGGTCATTTTCTTTTAACTCAGAAAAAGTCAAGTAATAATTGAATATCATAGGAGAGTAGTTAGAAAGTTTAGAGAGATGGTCTACTAAATTATATGTAGAAAAATTATTGTGATTTAATTATCTATAACTTATGTATAATATATCTTTAAAACTTGGTTTTGAAAATCAATGCTTGAAAATTGTAGAGAATGTTGGAAATAATTCCAACTCCTACTGTTGCCTCCTCTCTTTCCTATTTTCCCAAGTTCTCTTTTGTTTTCCTATGAAACTGTGTAGTGTCTACTGTAGACACAGAGTCCTCTCTTCTATGGATGGGAAATGTCCCCATAGTCCAACATTGTGCTCCATCATGGCTGGCGATAGAGTAGTTGATAGTTTCTTCAAGCATAAAATATATTTCAGGAATTTATTATTTGAAGGACAATATTTATATTGATTAGATGGTTAAATCTAGGAATATCTTTAAATTTTTTATATGGTTTCATAATTTGAGTTAAAAATGCTTTTCACTTGATGTGAAAAAGAAGTTACTGAATATGTAATTAGTGACTTTTATTTCACCTCATTTTGCTTACTGGTCAATTTTTCTTGGTAGTTTCTATGTAAGGAATTTTTATGTTTTGTTAACATAGAGAATAGAAATTATGTTTTCTTGGTAGTTTCTATGTAGTTCCTTAAGAAATATTTTGGAAGACCATAAGAAAAATCCTAAAAGATATCCTATTTTACATACTGGTCTGATTAGGTTAATTTTTGAACATTTCCAAAATATGTCGGCCCCTGTTAACCTAGATGCCTCTTCGGCATCTAAGGAGGATGATATTGAACATAGTTGTTTAGGGAATAAACCTTATTTGATTCTAGTAAGGATGGTTCTGGATCCACCCTTTGTCCAGACTGGCAAGAAAACTCAAATCCATAATCCCTAGTCTCTTAAAGTTTTCCCTACTTCTGAGCCTAGAAGCTCTACTCTTAAAACCAAAGGCACTGGAAAGAATCTCCATGTCAAAAAGTTTGTTTTGTATTCTGAAGATTCTCCTGATTCTAAGGATTCTGGCACAAATAATAATTCTTCCTCTTTTGTCCTATCAATGGATAGAGATGTTAGAACTAGGTCCCCTAGAGCCTTTGACCCTACTAAAAGTTGCTTCAATCACGATAGGGAACCTTTTGCTAATTTTCTAGGCATAGCTAGAAGTAATGTTGTGGACCATTTTAGAATGTCAAAATGGGTTTTTCATGAAATTAATGACCTAAAAATAAAAACTGGGCCCTCTAGAGTAAATTTGAAGAAATGGGTGCTAAGGTTTATGTGTTATGCAAGAAGGATGTAGAGTGTACTGAGAACACTTCTAGTAAAGAGATCCAAGACAATGTGGGTAAGGACAGAAGGATAGAAATTGACTTGGAAAAAATAAAAAATGTTGTGAAGATAATTACTAAATAGAATAGAAAGATGGTAAGACATAATGCCATCATTATGAATGCTATGACTGAAAAATTGGATAAAGCTTAACAGAGGTCCTTAGTTGTTGATTTGGAGGAGGTGAAAAATAAAAACCAAGAAGAGGACGTTGGGATTTCAAAGAGAGCCAAGGCTAATATGGAAAGGAAGGCACCCCCCACGTCGCATATGATTCAAACTTTCAAGAAGGGTGTCCAGGATATGCAAGATCTGGAGGCCGAGACTGAGTCTATTCTAAAGACTCTGGGTTAGTTGCTCCTAGTTTTTTGGCCTGCGTTTCAACTAGTTCTTTGTTTGTCATTCCTAGATTTTTTAGTTGGCTGCTATTTATTCTGGATTTTTCTTTTATTGCAGCCTATTTAATTCGCTAGACTTTTTTGTCCTTTACTTTTTTTTTTGTAAACTTGGTGGTCTTGGTTCCCTGTAAAACTAGCTTTTTCCTTTATCAAAAACATAGAGAATAGAAATTGTGGAATTCCCTGCAATAGTAATGTTTAAATAACATCTCTATTTTATGAAATCAAGTGTATACAAAAGAAATATATAATACAATTATCATTTTTTTGATAAATTGTGTGTTTAATTATTTGCTCTCTGTTTTTGGTATGTGGAGGATCATGATGGGCCAAAAAGTGGCGATATGATGGGTATGTAGGGTATGTCGCTAACGCATTTTTTACCAAAATTGATGAAACAAAAAGGGTTTTCAAAGGAGATTATCAATTTTCCACCAATATAAATTATGCTTTACTTTGAATCTACTAGTCGATAGGCTATTATAGGTGGGAAATCCCACCGGAATCGTCTACTGTCTAATACCGGTGGACTATTCTGGTGGGAAATCACACTAAAATGGTTTTAAGTGGTTCTTGAGGCAATGAGATCCTAAATAATTTAGTCGACAAATGAAGATCACATCCAAAGCTTAGTTTTCACTGATTCCATTAAGGTCGTGTATCAAACACTATCAACCCGTCTTCTGATAGCAAAGAAGACCTCCACTCTAGGGTACAGATCTTCTGAGAAAGCATTAAAAATAAAGGATGATCGCCCATCCCTATTATGAAGTTTAATGAGATCGAACGATAGCATTGATTATTTGCGCTTTAAGCAGGCTAGCTCATACGACAAGAAAAGAGCTTTCTTACATGCGCCTACCCAGGAACGGAGCTTTGGAATAGGGTATTGGCATTCATCAAATCGTAAAGGGTGTTTGTTCTATCATTCTGCAAATGGAAAGTAGATTTGCTCAAATGGTATGTTTTTTAGTGAGAAAGAAAGGGGATAACCTGAGGGGTAAGATAGAGATGACTTCATCCTCCTTATGCTCGGCCACTGTTATCTCTCGCAACGTGTTTAGAATTTATACTCTTTGTTAACACAATTTTTGCTTTACATACCATTTGATGTCACAGAGATGGTTTACACATGCTTCTCCAACTCTCTTTAATGTTGGAACTCCAAGGCCCCAAGTATGTGCCTACGGTTTTTGTATATTTTCTGTTTTGAATTAGTATTTTGAAATGCTTCTAGCAGTAGCGCATTGTGACATCTTGTGAAGCTGTTGTTATGAAATAGGGTTTACCTGAAGGTTGAATGCATCAAACAACTTGAGTTGTTTTTTATTGCAACTAAAATCTTTGAAACTTTGAATTGATCCTTGTTTGAAATGACAAATTATTTTTGGGAAACATTTTTTCTTGACATACCTAATTTTGGGAAACATTTTAGACTTTCAAGGTTGAACTTGAAGCATTATGGTTTGATTTATACTGTTTAAAGAGGCGAGTCCCTTTGCTTTTCTGCCCTTCTGTTATGCTATAGTGGTTCATTTAATGTTTTGGCTTTGGGCAGTCAAGTAGCTATGATACCCTCAAGGAATGTGTTGTAATTAGCAAATCGGCTGGGGGTATTGGAGTTTATGTTCATAACATTCGTGCAACTAATAGCTACATCAGGGGAACAATTGGCACATCAAATGGTATTGTTCTGATGCTGCGTGTTTTTAATGATATTGCTCGCTATGTAGACTAGGGAGGAGGCAAGAGAAAGGGTAATGCTTGTAGTTCTTTTTTACTTGGTAGTGCTAATTTGTCAATTCATTCATTCTTCTTGGATATGGCTAATATGAAACACATCCTATTATGTTCTATCAAGGTAAACAAGGAGGTAGCTGATATGAAACATACCCTGTTATGTTTTGGTTTTTAAATTAAATTGGCAAGCTGCCCAATCTGATAACAATATTCCTGCAGGTGCCTTCGCTGTATACTTGGAGCCATGGCATGCTGATGTCTTTGACTATCATGATTTGTGAAAGAACCATGGGAAGGTAATCTTAATTTTTTTGTGGGATTAAGTAATCGACAGTAATTAGGAAAAACATGTTAAAATTGTTGTTTGACATTTTAGGGTCTCACGAAATCAATTTGGGTGTTCTTGTAGGAAGAGAGCAGAGCTATTATTTTGTTCTATTTGCTCTGGGTTTGAGATCTCTTTATGAAGAGGGTCCAGGAGAATGCTACCTGGTCATTGTTTTATCCAAATGAATCTCCTAGACTAGCAGATTGTTGGGGTGAAGAGTTTAAAAACTGTACTTGACATATGAGCAGTAGGTAAAGCCTTTATTTCCCTCTACTTAATTTATTTGTTTGGTTGAATCCGTTCTTGGAATGCATTGTGGCTCAAAGATTGGATAATTGGATCAGGGAAAGACAAAGAAGCTTGTGCAAGCCCACAAGTTGTAGTTTGCAATTCTGGAAGCTCAGATAGAAACAAGAAACCCTTACCTTTTATTCAAGGTAAGTTAATAGTTTCTTGAGGAATTTAGCTAATTTTTAAATTGCCTTTTCATTGTTTTTTTGAAGCACTAATCCTATTTTGGGCTTCAAGATCATTGCAATAGAAAGAGCAATCAACAGAATCTTGGAACAATAAAGTCCTCAAACCTTTGCATCGAGATTATCGGGTACACTAGCCCAACATAAACTATAGTCTGTAATTTGGCATCACTTGCTCTACCAAGGTTTGTAAGAGAAAAGGTGAGTTGAATGATAATAGCTTCTTCTCACTGCATTGAATATTTCACAATGGGACTTCTAACTGATTTGGGAGCTATTTCTTGCAGGGGGTTCCAGCTGAATCTATTCCATCTAAGCTTGTTGGCAGCAGGGGTTCTTATAACCGTTACTTTGATTTTGATAAGCTAGGAGAGGCCAGTTTCTAATTTCCATTTTGTAATATATTAGTTTTTCTTTGTTGGATGATTGTATTGAACTTGTCTTTGTGGTTTTGGCTAATGTATTTTTAATCTTTGCAACAATGTAACAGGTCACAGCCATAGTTATTACGAACCTAAACAAAATCATTGATGTGAATTACTATCCTGTGGAAACTGCCAAATGATCTAACATGCATCATAGGCCAATAGGCATTGGATTTCAGGGTCTTGCTGATACATTTATCTTTCTTGGCATGCCATTTGATTCTCAAGAAGTGGGTGGTCAAACAACAATGAATTGGTTATTTCATGATTTTGGCTTCTCTTCATTGATATGCTATTTCAAACTATTACAATTTGGATGTTGTAGGCTCAAAAGTTGAACTCTGAGATCTTTGAGACAATCTATTAACATGCACAAGTTTAAGGCATCTATTGAGCTTGCTGCTAAGGAGGGTCCATATGAAACTTTTGCAGGAAGTCTTGTGAGCAAGGTATGCTGGAATAAAACCAATTTTAATTTTTTGTCCTATGTTAGCTTTGGAAAGGCTGTTTAATCTTGGTTATCTATTGTCTCAGTTAAGATCACAGTCATTATTGTATGGGGTGTTATAGGGTATACTTCAATGAGAGGTATTGTTTTATAATAATCTTATGAAATGTATACAAGGTTTTTCAATGAGATGAATTACATTGTATTTGTGCAATGCAATGCTACAGGGTATACTTCAACTAGATATGTGGGGAGTTAAACCTTCAGATAGATGGGATTGGGTTGCCTTAGGGGAAATGATTGCAAGGAATGGAGTGAGAAATTTTCTTCTACTAGCTCCTATGCCAATAGCTTCAACCAGTCAAATTCTTGGGAATAATGAATTCTCAGAGCCTTACACGTCCAATATCTATAGTAGGAGAGTATTAAGGTAAGTCCCTTTTTCCTTTTAATTATGGTACTTGTATTGTATTTCCAAAGGAGTTATTTAAGTGTAAGTTGTTTATTGAATTGGGAGTGGCGAGTTTGTAGTAGTGAATAAGCATCTTGTCCATGACTTAACTGATACTGGGATCTGGAATCCTAGTTTAAAGAATAAGATCATTTATCACAATGGCTCTGTTCAAAATGCTAGCTAGATCTCTGATGATCTCAAAGCTATTTACAGGTGAATCTCTTACTCATTTGCAAGGTCTTTTAGTTACACTACTCTTTTGGGGTGTCTCTGAGGTGCTATATGTTGGGTTATAATTAAACAGGACTATCTAGGAAATCAAGCAGTGTACAACTGTTAATATGGTAGTTGATCGTGGCCATTACATAGATCAGAGCCAAAGTCTGAATATTCACATGGATCAACCCAATTTTGGGAAGCTAACTTCACTTCATTTTTACACTTGGTTAAAGGTAAAACTCTCAAATTTGTGACATCTAATTTGAACAGAATCAAAATCAGGTGTATATAAAATGGCTCATTAGTCTGGGTCACTTAAAAAGCAATTATATCAATTTCCAATTACTTTTTCATATCTATTAATTGGCCTATGTCAAAACCAAGACAGGGATGCCAATCTTGTGATCTGCTAATCCAATATGTAACTTTTTTATAAGTTTGCCTGTTTATTTGCCCCATGCATTTTGTTTTTGTCAAGTTTTATAGACCAGTGGTTTAAGATTAAGGACTAGTTGCTACTAATATTTCACTACATTTTACTGGTTCTGTAGAGCTTGTGTGCTTGATACACAAGATGATGATTGCCCGTAAATTTTTATCTATTTTTTAATAACTTAGAAGGCACTCTGGAGCAAATCAAGAAATAATAGAGATCTTGTTGAAAATGCAAATTTTAGACAGCTAAAAGTTCAACAAATGTAACATCTAGGCTAAGAATCATTACAAGGTAATATATTAATTGACAAGCTGGTTTTGCTATTGATCAAGGCCTAAAGACTGGAATATACTATTTACGATCCAGGGCTGCTGTAGATGTAATCAAGTTTACATTGGACACTACCACTATGAAGGTGCTTATCATTTGAATTTCAAAATCCTATTTGTTATTGTGGGTGTTGGGTTTTTCGGTAGTATTGAGCAAAGGTTTTTTTTTGTATAAGAAAAGCCCAAGTCAACAGATGAAAATGTGGATACAAAAATTGCACAAATGGTATGCTCATTAGAGAACAAGGATGAATGCTTGGCTTGTGGGAGCTAAAGCACTAATGGAGTCCACTTCTATTCGAAAGTTTTCAAGCAAACATGGCTTTCTTGAAGCAATTGGATGACATAGTGTGTAAATCCTATTGCAAAGGCCTGTGACCTCAATGATAGGCGTGTTGTAAATTTAGTTTTATTTTGGCTGAAATTGTGATCTTGTATTTGAATCTTTTTATAGATCCATAATTAAGTCTAATAATATTGGCAAGCTGAAAATTGTTCCTCCAATATTTTTTTTCCTTGTAGCATTTTTTTAGTTAGCATTAATATTTGCGTATACCATTGTCTCAAATGAGTCATTATAAAATGCGATTTCGTTTCTTGATAATCTCTCTTGGATGGTGTTGATCATTTTTACTTATTTTTCCTACAAGATTATAAATGGATTATAACTTGTAATTTGACAGATGATTTCTCACCATTCTCCATAATCTTCAAATTTGAGCATTAGCTTTAGTTATAATCTTTCAAATTTAAGGGTTGCAACCATTATACCATTAGTCACAATCTCTTGTTAAAAGTATTAAATAGTTTAAACTTTTGCAGAATGATCATAAAATCTCTTCTGTGGATAATTCAAGAGACATGTGATATCATTACTATAACCTTATTTAAGGGTTGCAACCATTATACCATTAGTCACAATGAGTGATTTAGGGGTACATTTGTTTTATTGCATTATTATTTATTTATTCATTTATTGAAATATTGCAAATAAAATTATACATAGAAGAAGG
>VDFB02355699.1:0-46331 GCA_007258455.2 Sequoia sempervirens | reverse complement strand
TCTTAAGGGGATGTCTAAAGGGGTCATAATAGAACGTGTTAATTAAGGGGATGTCTTAAGGGGTCTTAAGGGGATGTCTAAAGGGGTCATAATAGAACATGTTAATTAAGGGGATGTCTAAAAGGGTCATAATAGAACGCCTTAAGGGGATGTCTTAAGGGGTTATAATATGTCTTAAGGGGATGTCTAAAGGGGTCATAATAGAATGTGTTAATTAAGGGGATGTCTTAAGGGGTCTTAAGGGGATGTCTAAAGGGGTCATAATACAACATGTTAATTAAGGGGATGTATAAAAGGGTCATAATAGAAAAATAATGTATGCATGATATTTAGTGCATTATAGAATTAGACATAAAGTTTCAAAGTAGGAAAACATGCACATTTAACAAAAAATATATATAGAATATATATTTGATACATAGAAGTACACAGAGTATGTTTAGTTCTGTAAGTATGTACATATATGTCATCTCAAAACAATGTTTACAAAATTTAGATATGCAATCTCAAGAAAATCTCAAACTCGTGCCTAGAATGTGGTAGGTCTTCACACCACCTGATATATAAAAGGTACAAGCAATATCAATGAAATCATCAAAACATACATATTTTAATTTATATAAAACTATCTATATGTACATAACTCAAGTACCTGCATTTAAAAGTATTTGAGGTTGAATGCAGGCATCCTCTCCTTTTTGTTTTAAAGTATGAGATCAATGCAATGATGGCTTTAGGATACAAAAATGACAACAAATCAATTTTAACTATTTATGTCCAAGCAATATCAATATGTAATAAAAACATGTATTTAAATATAGTTTAACTAATAATTACCTATTTTTACCAAGTATTCCATGTTGTCTACGTTGAATTTGCATAGACTAGATCCTTTGTGTGATTATGCCTTAAGGATATATAAAAGAACAATTTAAATCAATTTCAACTAATAACACACTTGACCAATGTCGAAACATGTATTTAATGTATTTAAAAGGACAAAATAAAACCAAAACTATATTTACCTGTATTTACTTAGTCCATTGTACCATCTGCATCCTCTCTCTTTTGCAATGCATCTATGATTGCCTAATGCTCTTCCATAGAAATTGACCATAGCACTTTTTTGAAGGTCTTCCACGATACCGCTTTAGTTTTATATTTGTTGCCACCACCAAATGTGAATAATGCATAATCTTTTTATGTGTTTCCTTATAGTCTTCGAATGCGTGTAGACCATTCTTTCTTTCTCAAGTATTTTCAGAAATAAGCGCCAAATAAACCACCACCGATCCTATTGGAAAACATGTTCAAAAACCACCATCAAATAACTTCTCAAAATTTACTTAAGGGGATCAAAGACTTGTTCTAAAAAATTGCTTAAGGAGATCTAAAACTTGTTATCAAAATTTGCTTAAGGAGGTGTCTTAAGGGGTCACTGTACCTGTTGGATAATGAAAGCCATCATCATCTTCTCGAGGTGTTAACAACTTATGTTTAGTTTCCACACAACGAGCCAACCAATATTCTGTTTGCTCTTCATTCCCCTCAGGTACAATAACTGCATACACATGTCCTGCCAACAAAGTTCGATTTAATAACTTGTGCATATCCATATAACTAATTTAGTATTAAAAATAACTAATAAAGCAAAATAAAATGAAACAACAAATTAAAATTAACTTTGTACAAGGTCCTAAACATCTATCATAATCTTCGATGCAAACAATTGATCATTTTCTTCAATAGTTATTTCATATTGATTATGCTTCTACCAGCCACAACGATCTTTGCCGCCAATCGCTCAACCCATTCTGTATTTTCTCACAAGCTCAATTTCCTCGAGATACAAAATGGCAAAACATGCAAGCTCCCTTGTCCAAATAGTCCATGTGTTTACGTCAGACCTCTAAAATGAATGCCATTTAGTAGATCCACTAATTGTCTCACAATCAACTCTAGATACAATGTTCTCTTCTTCCACCAACTAAAAGAATCGATGAATTGTAGAGTAATCACTTGAACCAGGTGCAGATAATCTTCTATTACACCAATCCATAATCTCATGTGCATTTTTAAATTTTACTGAATCCTCGAATTTTAATTGTTCTCTAGCAAGAATTCTTTTGACACACGCACCAGCTCCATCATGTTCTCTTTTACCATGCCCAGCTTCAAAAAAACTCCATATATACTGGACATTAAGTTCCTTGTGAACCCTACTTAACCAATAGAACATTCCAGCATTCTTGAACCTACTCGTGATAATTATCCGGACTAAGGCGAGGTGTTCTTTCATGGATTCTCTTTTCTTTGGGGCCCTATAAAATATACTAAAACAATATTGGAACAAAGCCCCATGAATGTAAATCATCATACCAAATAAAATGATACTCCCTCAAAACTTTTTCTATCATCCCTCAGCATATCATCCGCATGTATATAAACAATAAGTGGACAAAACATAGCTACTCTGTACGTAATTATACATTGAGATTGAATTTCCTTGCGGACAGTATAATTGCGAAAAATCAACCACTGAAAGTATAGCACCAATTGGAAATGTGTTTCTACATGCGCGAAATTGGCCATCAAGCCATCGAGCATGTTCAGAGTGCATAACATATTTTGGTACAATTTTATTATTAAATTCACCCATAAATGCATGCAATAATCTAACTTTTCTCAGAATTCAAATCACAACGCTTCCTCTATTTTTCCATCTTTAAAAGAATAATCAACATTCAAATCTTTGACATCTACTAATTGTTGTCCAAAAATCATGATCAACACTTTCATGCAAACAATTTTAAAATGAATATTCGCGCTAATGCATTGTCCAGAAATACAAGAACTTAAATAAAATAACTTATCATTAGATTTTTCACAAAACAAGCCTGAAATAAACTCTCTTATTGCTTCAGGTGGTATATCAATACCGCGATTCCTCGTATAATCATGTTAGGAATGCAAGGTACAACGATATATCGAAACATCATACAAATAAATCTAAAATTGAACATGTATTTTACAACAACAAGATATTCATTGTTTATTAATTTTTACATACCAGGGTTTGCATTTTTCAAAAGACCTTTGACTTATTTTAATATTACTGTGTAACACTAAATCGCCATACAAAATTTTCTATAAAATCTCGGCTTTGTGTTGTATCTAATAGGTGTTTTGGGTGTAGGACTTTTACTTTGGACCCCACCCTTAATTTTAAAACATCTCTAGCATTAGATGAAACCCTAGTATTATCATGCCAAAAATTTTCGCATCAAAGATTTAATTTCAACACTCAATTTTATATCAGACCTTGGTAGTCGTCCACTGAAACTACAACATTGATTGATAGGATCATTTTCTATACTTTCTCTTCTTTTTGCTGCTCTTAGTAATGCTTTAGGATGCATTTTTAAAACTTCACTAATATTGCTTACCATTCTTTTATTCAAAGTTGTTTTATTGACTATAGCAGTAGTTATGGCTCTTCTTGCTGCGTTTTTATCTTTAGATCGACTATTTTTCCCAATAGATTGAATGGCACTAGCAACAGTAGACATAGCATGTTTTAATGATTGATCTTTTCTTTTTGGTTTAACATAAAAGCCTAACCTTTTCATTACTTTCCTCATTTTTTGCATTCTCATCAATTGCATCATTAGTTGACATTGAAATGCAATATTTCTATGATAAAAGAATTCGGTGTATATTCTATTCGCATGCGTTCTTATTTGCCTCCAAGAAATTTGATCAGGATGATTATCTAAAACACCACTTCCAATTTTAAATAAAGTATTTTCATTAAATTCAACATCACATTCTAAATTTTCATCTTCATTTTCATCAACAAAACAGTTTTCATTTTCATTTTCATTTTCATCAACAAAACGGTTTTCATTTTCATTTTCATCTTTATTTTCATTAACAAAATGGTTCTCATTTTCATTTTCATCAACAAAGCTTGGTTTTTTTTCATTTTCATTTTCATCAAAAATATAGGTTTTGTTTTCATTTTCAAGAAAATGATCATTTTGATTTTCATTTGCAACAAAAGATTTTTCTTTTGTTTTCAACAAATTCTATAAAAGTTTCATTTCTTTGATATAGTCAATGTCAACATCATTATATCCCACTTCTTGTAAATCTTCTACAAACAAATTTACCATGTCTAACATGTGGATTTGAAGACGTACTTGGATTTGTGTATATTGAAACATTCTCCATAGCATTCAAAGAGGGATTTGAAGACATAGTAGGACTTGTTTTTATAATCATATTCTTCTCCAAATTGACTCCTTGCAAATTAGCTTCATGTACAACTATGGTATCTTCAATGTTTTCATCTTCAATAGTTGTTGAATTGGTTGTTCCACCATCGTTCATTGATTTTATTCTCATTCTTATTTCTCTTTGTCTGTCTCTCTTTTTCTTTATTTGCTTCAACTTCTTGAGGAGTCAATGTCTTTTTTCTCTTATTACGAAATTTATCTCCCATAATTATAAAATTCTCAAGGACAGATGAATGTTAATAGTGAAATACTTCAAAATATTGAATCCAAATTGGAAGTTGAGTACCTATTACGCCAAAATTCTTCTTCTTGTGTTCCTCAAAACAAATAGAAAACTACCACAATTCCACTTTAAAAATTGTTCTCTTTATGCTTCATTTGAAAAATTCAATCCATATTGCAAATTTCACTTCAAAAATGGTGTAGATGATGCTCCCTTTGATAAAATCAACAAAAAATCAAATTGACCACCTGTAAATACAATAACATATGAAAAATAATTGATTTTCAGTGCTCTCGGCCGTACATGTCAAGTTGCAAAGTTGCAGAGTTGACAGTAATTGTCAACAGTGTTTTTAAATAATATAAAATGGGATCCCGTCTATAAAACGCGATCCCGTTTATAATAAAACGGGATCCCGATTACTAAACGGGATCCCGTCTACTAATAAACGGGATCCCGCTCCATAATCGGGATCCCGTTTATTAAAACTGACTCCGCGAGCCGTTGTGAAGGTAACGGGATCCCGTGTTATAAACGGGATCCCGTTACGTTTTCAACGGTCGAAAACGAAACGGGATCCCGATTGTAACACGGGATCCCGTTTATTACTGAACGGGATCCCGTGTTATAATCGGGATCCCGTTTTTTGAAATTTGAATTTGGTTTTGCATTGTGGGCGGGTTTTTGCCAAGGTTTTAGGTTCGGGAATAGCTTTGGAAGTCCGAACCTAAGCCTTCAACCTGGTTTGACCTGCAAATTGTAAGCCTTAACAATGTTAAAGCAAAATATCAACTTTGGACATATGGCTGACGACCTTTTTTTGAAAATTTTCTGACAAAATGAAAACCCATTTTAGATCAAACAATGCAGATTCTAAATATATAATTTGTTTTGCAATTGAATTATTTTTTGTATTTTTCAATTAATTTCTAATAAAATTGGTCCATAAACTTTAAATATCAGAGTTTTTTACTATTTGAATAACTTTTGATCAACATAACATTTTGACAAACGGATTGCAAGAGAGCAAACTTCAGACAATTCTTTTCAATTTGAAAAAAAAAAGTCAAAAAATGATAAGTTTAGGTCATCTTATGCATGTCGTACGACGATTTTTCAAAACAACAAATCTGCCTAATAAAAATTAACAAAAAAAAAATATTCAATAAAAATTACAAAAAAATATCAAGAACAAGGTTCAGTGAGTCATAAAACTTTTCCCAAAAGGATTTAGAAAAATAGATAATTTAAGTCAAAATATGGATGTCGTACATGTGCATGGTATGGTACAAAAAAATGACTTTTAAACAGTGGTTTTTTGAAATGCCTATTGAAACTCAATTTGTACAATCTGGGTATTGAAATAAATTACATATTTGGAAACTAGACTCCGAGCACTACATTTTATGATCAGTGACTTTTTTAAAGATTTCATCTCTAAGTGCTTTAAATTTTAAGGTCAAATGTGTCAAATACTAAAAATCAGGGAAAACACTTCCACTTTTTGGCCAAAAAGTGGACTCAACTTCTTGCACACAACCCGTTGGAGAATTACAAGCTAAACTGATTGTTGTACAAAGACAAAGAGATGATGTGGTGAAGACTTTCTGGCTCCTTAAGGAGATTGTTGAGGTCCGATTAGACCATGTTTTTGGAATACTTACTGATGCAAAAGATGTTGAAAGACAATTTTCATATTGGTCATCTTCTTTTACTCTGTTGGGATTATTGGAAAGCATTAGTACATGAAAGGATTCAGCTACATTCAACTGGAAGAAGTTGTGCCCAGTTCTCAAAGAAAGGTACAAGAAGGTGTTTCAGGTGAAGAATGTCATTTTTATTGAATCCCGAGTCTTCAATTTATGTTGTTTTGTTTTTTTTGGAAAAGAAAAAAAGGAAGAGGAAAAGGAATCTAAACATAATAAAGTTGATTGAATTATTTGTATGGCTAGAAGTTTTTAAAGAATTGGAATCTTTTTGTAAATTTTGAAGTCACCATGTTTACATCTTGTGGTCGCCCTTTACCATTGATGTCAAAGGGGGAGAGATTGGAGTTAGAGAATTTTTGGAAGTTGGGAGAGATTGGAGGAAGAACATTTTTTACATGTTGCCATCAAAGAGGGAGATTGCTGGAAGAATGGAGAATAATGACTATCTCTATAGCTTTGTGTTGTCATTGATGTAACCATGTTGTGGCTACAAGTCTAAGTTTGTGTCTGATCCAATATTTTGGTCTGGTATCTGAATTGGTATTCGAGTTGCAATCTCTCGTATTCTTGTCTACATTCCTCCACAGTTGACAATTACTGCTTGTGGTTTTGGAAAATTATTTATGGTTGTTGAAGTAATGCATGTTTAGAATAGTATGTGCTTTAGTGCTCATACAACGTAATGTCATTATTTTGTTGGTTTCTTTTTTTACATTATAGTTTGTTCCTAGCTGATTCCTTAGGTTAATTGTGATATGGTGGATTAATTTTTCTATGCGGTTGTATGTGCGACCTATCTTAGGTCTATTCCAACATGATGTAGCATGTTGGATGTTTAAATTGCCTTTTGAAAATATTTTGTGAATACTTGGAGCCGACACTTACTACTTTTGGTAAATATGAAGTGCATCTAATTAGGCTAACCTAATTGATGCTTGTGGATGAATCAGGTATATATATTTGACAAGGTTGAAGATTAAAGTGTTTGACAAGGTTGAAGATAAAATATGTGATTAATGAGGTAGTAGTAAATGTGAAAGTGAGTGAAAATAATGAAGTGTGTTAAGTCAGTGTATTGAGCATCATTGGAACTATATCAACACTTGTTAGGTGGATTATTTTTAGTTCAATTTGGCTATGAAGCTCTTTTTGTTCTGTAAATCCTTTTTGTAGGTAGCGAGCCTCCCTTATAGGTAGTGAGCCTCCCTATAAGCAGTGATATTTTGTATATGGACAATGAGTCCTTTTAGGGCAGTGAGCCCTATGTATTATGTTCTAGAACTACTTTATATTGTGAGTTGATCCTTGTCGTGATTTATCCCTCCTTGGGTTTTCCATGTAAAATCTGGTGTTAAGTGTGTTGTTTTATTTTATGTTTAATCTATCTCATGCTCATGCTTAATAACATAATAGTATGGTTGTGGAATTGACAAGTGTTGAAGTTTAAGTTTTGAATTTTGTGACAACTGATTCACCCCCCCCCTTAGTTGTCCTACATCTTTTAACAATGGAGGCACTATTTGTTGCCAAAATAATTTGTTTTATATACTAATCACAAAGCTTTGTAGTATCTCAATAGTCAAGGAAAGTTAAATCAAAGGCAGTTAAAGTGGGTTGAGTTTTTGCAAATTTATACCTTTGTCTTGAAGCACAAGAGTGGGAGGTCAAACAGAGTTGCAGATGCCTTGAGTATAAGGAAAAATTTGTTGATATAAATGAATATAGAGGTTGTTGGATTCAATGAACTCAAGAGTTTGTATCCTGAAGATCCAGACTTTGTAGAAGCTTGGAAAGCTTGTTTGGAACCTGTTACATTAGATAGGACAAGATGGGATGTTGTTTAGAGGAAGCCAATTGTGCATTCTGAGGAGTTTTATGAGAGAGAATCTAATCAAGGAGAAGTATAGTGGAGGATTAGGTGGACATTTTGGTTGAGATAAGACCATTTCTCTTCTCAGTGATAATTATTATTGGCCATAGTTACAACAAGATGTGAAGAAGTTTGTACAAAGTTGCAAAGTATGTTAGATGGAAAAAAGGAACAAGTTAGAATACTGGATTGTATCAGCCATTACCTATACCTGAGAGACCATGGGAGGATATTAGCATGGATTTTATTCTTGGCTTGCCAAAGACACAGAGAAGGAATGATTCCATATTTATGGTGGTGGATAGATTTTCAAAGATGGCACATTTCATTCCATGTCATAAGACTAGTGATGTTGTTCATGTTGCAGAGTTGTTTTTCAAAGAAGTGGTGAGACTACATGGTCTACCAAAGAGTATAGTTTTAGATAGAGATACCAAATTTGTTAGTTATTTGTAGAGAACATTATGGAAGAAGCTGAAGATAGATTTGAAGTTCATTTTTGCTCACCATCCATAGACTGATGGAAAAATAGAGGTGGTAAATAGGAGTTTAGGTAACCTGCTAAGATGCTTAGTAGGAAATAAACCAAAGGGATGGGATTTGATTTTTCCATAGGAAGAATTTTCTTATAACAATTTTGTCAACATGAGCATTGGTAAACCACCATTCTAGATTATATATGGGAGTAGTATGAGGAATGCTTCTCAACTGAGAAAGATGGATAAAGGAGAGAAGAGTAATGCTGAGGTTGAAGATTTTGTTGAACACCTAAAAAATTTGCATGATGAGGTGAAGAAGCATATCAATAAGATAAACTCTTATTATAAGGAAAAGGAAAATCAAAAAAGGAGGTAAAAGGAGTTCCAAGTAGGATATGAATTCATGGTTCATTTGTGAAAGGAAAGGTTTCCAGTTGGTAGATACAACAAGTTGAAGATGAAGAAGTTTGGACCATGCAAGATCCTGAAGAAGCATGATTCAAGAAATGCATATGAGGTAGAGTTTCCTAATGGAATTCATATGTCACCTGTGTTTAACATCTCATATTTAAAAAAATATCATGAGGGACAAATTGATGATGAAATTATAGAGGCACGATGGAATATTCCAACACCTACTTCAGAAAGGAGATAAAAGACATTCTGGATAGTCATGTGGGAAGAAGCACAAGAAACATGCAATATGCAAAGTACTTGGTGCAATGGAGAGGAAGGCCTTTTGAAGATTCATCATGGTTGTCTGAGACTAAGGTTAATCGTCTTGGTTTCCCTCTAACCCTTGAGAAGTGACAGGGTCACTTTTCAAATTACCCTAGGTGTCTGATGTAGGAGCATCCAGAGTGTAACAGCAATCTTGCATCACCCAAAAAAATGTTGTTTCTTTTCAATAAGGGCTAAATTTGGCAGGGTTACCATTTTAGTAAGTTTTCATTCATGCACAGTTGGACACTAAATCTTACACAAACCTCTGAAATGGTAAATTGAAGACAATGGTGAACAAATCACTTCAATACCATTTGTCATTTGAGCGATATTAAAATTTTAATTTTTGAAAATCCTAGTAAAAATCTTTGGAGTCAATTTTGAGGCACTTAGATGCTCCAGATGGGTCTGAAAATTGGTGGAAAATGAAAGGAGTTGGCCATTAGGCCCTACTTCTTGTCGGAAGATTTCTTGAGAACTTTCCAAAAAGGTATTATAATAGAAAATCTAATGGTTGAATTAAAATTTATGATCCCACAAAGTTGTAATACCAAAATTAATAAAATTTCAAAATAACTTCCTGAGGAAGTTACACTTTCTATAAGATTCTAGGGCGTTTACACTTTCTAGAAGATTCTAGGGTGGTTACACATTCCAAATAAAGGATGTAAAGGGGGGTTGCAGAGAGGAGGCTAGAGCAGAGTAGATGGTGGCTCTGATTTGTAGATTTTCAGATTTATGTAATAAAAAAATCCCATCTGATGGAAAATATAATGTTGTAATTTCATTTTCATTTCAGTTATAATAGAAAATATGTATTTTTCTTCTTGCATTTTGTTTGTGCCATTATCTATTGTTTTTGTGAGTTTTAGATTGTAAGGGAGAGTACCCTTCATCATATAGTCTCAAACCTCTACAATTTGTTCACCCATTTCCCAAAAACCTCCATCATAAAACATAAAAAAAGTAGAGCTTAGTTTTCCCTTTCTTTTTAGCATTTTTGGTCTTGTTGTGGGCTTGAGGTAGTTGAGGGTAATTTACTCTCTTTTGGCTCTTTTTCATCCTAGAGACTTAGGAGTAGTGAATCCCCTCCTCTACACCAACATAATGATGATGAAACATATAAAATATAAGTAAAAATAATTAGAGAAGGAAATAAGATGAGAGAAGAAAAATGATTATCAATCACAACACTTCACACAATGACAATATTTTATCTCTATGAAAAATATAATAACAAAATGTTAAAAACATTTCATATTTCCATTAGGTAAAGGAATAACACATAGAAATCTGCACAATATTGCAATTTTAAAGACACATGGATGAATGAAGAATTCAAATAATATCAAACAAACATTTAAAGTGAAGCAATCATACAATATATGGTGTGTGTGTGAGTTGTTAGTTTTCAGGGTGATCTTGGTTATCTTCCTAGATCTTCTTCCCTCTCTTTGATGATGCTCTCCCTCTTCATCTTTGATGTGAAGAATAATCTCTTGCATCCATCTCATTAATCCAAGAAGGATCATTAGTCTGATAAAATTTTAAAATTATTAATATAAATCTTTGAAACATAAATCATCTATTTTTATTTCTATGAAAAATCAATTACATATTATCATCAATTCAATATATGTCTAAATAATGTAAATTTATTTATAAACACATTCATAATTGATCATAATTGAAGTTTTCAAGACCACAAATATATATATATATATATATATATATATATATATATATATATATATATATATATATATATATATATTCCTATGCTCTATTTTGGTGATAAGAGGTAGGTTGGTTTTCATTGTGCCTCTTCATCCTCTTTTGATAAAAATCCATCATAAATTTATATTCTTTGAAATCTATGTTGGATCATACAAATTTGTCTACAACTTACATTCATATTCCTTATCATTTTAAAGTTGGTAAGACTTCTTGGCAAGATTGGTTAGCCAATGTTGAAGAATAGGGCTTGGATGAATCACTTCTAGAACAAATAAATTAGCACCTCTTATTTTTCCTTTCCTTTTTGAAATTTGAACAGGATGGTAATAATGTTGGTTTGATGAAAGTGCTTCCCTAAAAGATGTCGCCTAAAAATTCTAGGAGAAGGCATGTGGTTCTTTGATCATATAAGAAAAAGCGATTGATTGAGTTTGATGTTTCCTTCATCTTGTGCCCTACTATTCATGCTTTACTCAAAGTTTTTTAATGAGTTGATATTATAGTTTCTTAGATTTTTAGGTTAGAGAACCTTTCTAAATTTATAATTATTACATCAAGAAATAATAGTAGTACTAATTATTTGATACTAAACCATAAGATGTTCAAGTAGAATGATAAACTAGCCAAATATTATACACAATAGAATAAAAATAATATTAACTAGTTCAGTAGTGAACCATATAATGTTTAAGTAGAACAATGAGGTGATCAAATATCTTCTAATACAAAATTATATATATTTTATTTTAATTCATAAATAAGCAAGGAAATAGTATTAACTAGCTTACTACTAAATCATGATTTTTATGTGTGTTTAAGTTGAATGATAGAGTGGTCTAATATTTGAATGGAATTGAATAAATAAATATTGCTAAAAATAATATTTTGAGAGAGTTGGTAGTCAAATTTATTATTTTATTGGAATCTTCCATTTTAAATACTCACTAGACTCTCTAAGATTTCGTTCAAATAAAATAAAGTATAATTGTTTAAATAGAATGATAGAGTGGTCTAGTATTTGAAGGACATTGAATGGATAAACATTACTAAGAAATATCTTTAGGGAGAATTGGTAGTCAAATTTATTATTTGCTTGGAATCTTCCATTTTAAATGCTCTCTAGACTTTCTAAACTTTCTTTCAAGTAAAATAAAATGGAATTGTTTATCAATTTCACATATGAATAAAATAAAAATTAACTTTAACTAGTTGACTCATAAACTATGTAATGTCTAAATAGAACACTAAAATGGTCAAATATTTGTTAATAATAATTAATAAAGCATAAAGTTTTTATGACATTGATATATCATTATGATAGAGAATCCATATCAACTAATTGACTCAATAATGTTTATATCTAGCTGAATACAATGACAAAATGATCTATACATTGAATACATTGAATAAATAAACATTATTAAGAAAATATCTGATAAAATTTAGAGTCAACTTTATTATTTGTTTAAAATAATATTCTATTTTGAATGCTCCCTAAACTTCGTGTCAAATACATTTGTTTATTTCATTGACTGCTCAATGTAATATCCAGTTTCCAATTTTTAAAGGACTGAGATTCTTTGATCATTGGAGATTGAAAATTATTTACTTAATATTTAAGAGATCAAATTTCCTCTTACAAAATTAAAAGAAATACTTTTCCTTGACGTGAATAGTTCTTTAACACGTGGTCATAAAATTCCTCCTCCTTCTAGAAAGTAATCGTATGACTAAATAGAAAAGAGTTTCATGACGTTTACAACGTGGAGATTTCCTATTCTTATGAATCCGATCGGTGCTTCATAAAATTATGTAAGTCAAACGAAATATAATGTTACATTCTCACAAGTATTTTTTTAATTTTTTAACTGAAGTAGTCTGCAAAGAATGAGGAGTAATAAGTTTGTATAGGAACCCTCACCACCGGTGGCCAAGCAATTATTTATGTACTTTTAGCATATATTTATTATTAATACTATTTTATTCTTATTTTGCTTAGTTTATTTTAGGTGGATATTGGCGACATTCATGCACTTGTTTATTTAATTTTATTGAAAAGTTTGAATAATAAAAAAATTATTATATATATTAGAATATATATAATATGTATGTGGAAAAGTATGTACCATAAAATGTAAAGTTGTACTATTTGCAAATATGTACATTGGTCATAGGTTTCAATTTTCAATTTGAACTCTTGCATAAATAAGGACAGTTCATGTAGTGAGAGGTCATAGAGGTTGAACAATTAGAATATCATAAAAATCTAAACAATAAATTTAGTTAGAAAGTTATATGACACAATATTGTAGTGACATGGGCTCATGTTTACATCTATTTTTGGAGTGGGGTTGATTTTATGAGGAGAGTTTGCAATATACTTTTATAGAGGGGGAGATGATTTTGAGAGCAAGGTTGAATATTTTTGTATTGACATAAGATAATTTTGTCATATGATGTGGTATCACAAAACACATCAGCAAATAACATCAAATATTCATAAAAAAGAAAATCTAAACACCAACCATCATGTTGTGATATTGCTATCAGGGTTCAAACGTGTAGTTTTACGTGGCAAACTCATTGACCCATGCTTCATGAGTAGCGGTTCACAAGAACCCATCTCTCATGATAATGAATGGTCCACTTAGCACTCATTGCATCTAGGTGATGCTCATAGAGGTGAAGCACTAGGCCTTCCCAAGAGGTCACACATCCCAGTACTACTCCAGCTGAAGCACGCTTAACCACAGAGTTTCTCCCAAGGTTAAGCCCACTTAGCTTGCAACCCCATTTGCAAAACCTTCAGTAAGTGTTGTGCCTTATTATCAAAAAGCCTTATAAAATACTCAACAAAACTATTTAAAAAAATTAAATAAAGCCTCCATGTAAATATTTAAAGTAACACTTATAACATAAATATTAGATGACAACTAAATTTATCAAGGTTTTTTTTTTAGATAATTAATATTATGTGAATACCTGAAAAACGTGAAATTTTATGCTTCTTGTAAATAATGGTTAATATCATTTAATTGTATTGAAATAATTCAATAATAAATATTGAATAATAATGATGTTTGAATGTAAAAAAAATTTGGATTTGATTGTGGCTGTGAATAGTCTTATACGACTGGAAATTTACGCGGTTTTGAATTGTTCTATTTGACTCCAAATTAAACCCACGTACTTGCCTCCCAGACAACTCTCGAAAGCTATTAATAGAGGAACAGGGATTAAGAGAAACCCATGATCTGCGTTGTTTATCGGAACCGAAACAATAGAGTTGGAGGAGGGAGTGATTGAGCAAAGCAAGTAAAATGGATTCAGTGAGGGTATTTAGCAGCAAAAATTTGTTATCAGAAAAAAATGTTCAATTAGGCAGCCATAGATTTATTTCGGCCAATTTAGCTATGCCAGTCTCAGGGATTGATAAAACAAACCAGACTGGTTTTTGTTCTATCCCATCATTGCGCAGTAATTCGTCTCGCATCTCAATGCGAAGAGGACAGAGGCAGTCCCACCCTCATCTTAATCGTCATGGGGTTTTGAGATCTAGGAAAGTCGCTGTGAAATTAACTTCTAAAACTAGAATTGCTGAAACTGAAACTGAAACTGCCACGGTAGAGCGCATTAGGGAATATGAAATTACAGGCGAAGTAGTACTGCAGAAGGTGGCTTTTCTCAACCTTACCGACTACTCTGCAACACTGGCTGATGGAGCTTCTGAGTTGATGGGGAGAAAGGTTTATCTTGAGCTTGTCAGCAGCGACCAAATTGATCCCGGTATTCTATACATTGCAGAACTGCTTTTAAAATCAATGACTAAAATTTGTTAAGGAAATGGCCATTTTAACATAGTTTGCTCCTCTGCATCCAATACTAATTTGTTACTTTACCTTTCCAAGGTTGTGGTTATAGATAATCATAGATATTCACAACTTGTATCAGTTTTTAAATTTAGGATATATATTCTTCGCAGGGTATGAACACTCAATGTGTTTAGGTTTTATATATTGATGTGTGATGTGTTCCGTGTAGAAACTGGACTAGGGAAGACGGCCGGCCAGCCTTCACATTTACAGTGGAGCCCGTGGGACGGACCCCTTTCAAGCGATACACGCTACACAATCAACTTGAAATGGAACTCTGCGCTTGGTTTCCCAGGGGCATTTATCATAAAAAATATGCACCACAGAGAGTTCTTTCTGAAATCACTCACCATATCGATCCCAGGGCAGGGCAAAGTTCGTTTTCAATGTGATTCATGGATAACCCCTTTTAGGCTCAACCCTAACAAACGTGTTTTCTTCGCCAATAAGGTGTGCCATATATTTCATATCATAAGCAAATTCTGTTCAATTTTTAACCTGGGTAATTCGTGGGCATAGGATTGATATAATTATGTTTTATCAGAGCTTTCTTCCGGAGGAAACGCCAGTGGGTTTGAGGAAATTGAGGGAGTTAGATTTGATATGTCTGCGAGGAAACGGTACCGGAGAAAGAAAGCTGTATGATCACATATACGATTATGACGTCTACAACGATATTGGCAACCCAGAGAAAGATCCAGAGCTGCGGAGGGAAGTGCTGGGTGGATCGAAGGAGTTCCCATATCCTAGAAGATGTAGAACTGGTCGTCCACGCGTTGAAAACGGTATACAAGTTTAGTACTTTATTAGTACATTGTGCTTATAAATCTGTTTACAATAGAATGATAATAGTTGGAAAATCTTTGGCAGCTCCGGAATTTGAGACCCGAACAAGCTCGATCTTTGTTCCTCCGGACGAAAGGTTTCCTTACACGGACTTTTCTGACTTTGGAGCCCACATAATACAGGCAGTTGCTAACGCGCTGATTCCCATTCTCACTAATCTCTTCGACTACGCCTTCGAATCCTTCGAGGAAATCAGTGAGCTTTACAAGCGGGGATTGAGAAGCGCCTATAGTTCTCCCAGGAAACTCCGTCAAGTTAATAACCCAGTCCAATTTATCCAGGGACTCTTCGATGACGTGAAGGAAAACACCCCGCTCGTAAATTTCAGCCGTCCACAAGTTATCGAATGTAAGCTTGACATAAATGGACTGGTTCTAATTTTGATTATATAATTTAACCGTATAGAAATGGAGTTGGACTAATGTTCTGCACTACAGCTGATGAGTTTGCATGGAGAAGCGACGAGGAATTTGCACGCCAAACACTTGCAGGCTTGAATCCAATTGTCATTCAGTGCCTTCAGGTAATCCAAATTCTCAATGCCCAAACCTGTTTCCTTTTACCGTTCTTTCTTATCTGAAATAGAATCATTTGCTGTTTTATGACAGGAGTTTCCTCCTTCTAGCAGCTTAGATGAAAAGATGTACGGCCCACAGAAGAGCGCCATCACAGCCCAACACATAGAAAAGAACCTTGAAGGCCTTTCTGTGGATCAAGTAATCTCTCTCCTCAAAACTTTGATCTTGTTTTATCTGTGTAGTTTGTTATCAAAATATAATGAAACTTAGTGTAAAAATTACAGGCAACAGAATTGAAAAGGTTGTTTATTGTGGACTACTATGATGCTTATATGCCCTACATCGAGCGCATCAACAAGCTTTCCAAAGATGTTAAGGCATACGCAAGTCGCACAGTCTTTTTCCTCAGCAAGGAAGGAACATTAAAGCCAGTGGCCATAGAGCTGTGCTTGCCACCAACTGATGAGGAAGCAGCTGTTAGAAAGGTTTGTACACCAGGCAACAGAGGAACAGAGGAAGGAGCAGTATGGCAGTTGGCCAGAGCCCATGCTAGAGTCAATGATGCAGGTTACCATCAGCTCATCAGTCACTGGTACGTTGTATTTCAGTTCTCAGTCACATGCTTTCATTAAACATCTCAATGACAGAGTAAAATCAATCAGGATTAGTATAACTTGTACTGATGGTAGACAGCATAGCATTGGCTAGGAAGCTGCTAACTTGGGCAAACTTTTGTTTTGTAATTGACTGCAGGCTGACAACTCACTGTGTCACAGAACCCTTCATTATAGCTACCCACAGACAACTAAGCAAAATGCACCCAGTATACAAATTATTGATCCCCCATTGCCTCGATACAATGGACATCAATCAAGCTGCCCGTCAGAGTTTGATAAACGGAGGAGGTATTATTGAACAAGGCTTTACACCAGGAAAATATAGTATGGAAATTTCATCTAAAGCCTACAAACAGTGGAAGTTCAACGAGCAAGGATTGGAAGCTGACCTACTTAAAAGGTAAATCATACACCAATTTCATTGCTCACTGCAAGTTTTAGCTTTGCTTAATTTAATTTAAAGGCCTAATTAAACTGATTCATTCATTTAACATGTACCGTGCAGGGGAATGGCTGTCCGGGATTCAAACGCACCAAATGGTTTGAAGCTTGTGATCGAGGACTACCCATATGCTGTAGACGCCATTGAAATATGGTTTGCCCTAAAGCAATGGGTTTCAGACTACTTGTCTCTGTGTTACAAGGATGATCTCTCAATTAAAAGGGACAAAGAATTGCAGGCTTGGTGGGATGAAATAGTAAATGAGGGGCATGGAGACCTCAAGGATGATCCGAGTAGATGGTACAAGATGAATTCTTTAGACGCAGCAGTCCAAATAGTGACAACTATCATCTGGACTACATCTGCTCACCATGCTGCTGTCAACTTTGGGCAGTACTCCTATGGAGGATACATGCCCAATTTTCCCACCATGAGCAGGCGCTTCATTCCAGAGAAAGGAACTCCTGAATATGATGAACTCCTTAAGAACCCAGATGGATATTTCCTCAAGACTGTGTCTACTCCAACGCAGGCAACCATTATCATGGCTGTCTTGGAAATTTTGTCAAAGCATGCAAAACATGAGGTATACGTGGGACAGTTGCAGGGGTCCACTTTAGACAGAGTAGATGATCCAAGTATTGGAGAAGCGTTCGCAAGATTTTCAGCAAACATGACGAAGATTGAGAAGAATATAATTGAGAGGAATAATAACTGTGAATTTTATAAGAACAGGGTTGGACCTGCAAAAGTTCCTTATACCTTACTCTACCCTGACACTACTGATTTATCTAAATCAGGTGGTCTCACAGGCCGGGGAGTGCCCAATAGCATCTCCATCTAGTAGAATAAAAACATTTAATACATTAAAACCCATCATTAGATCCATTGACATTCTTCTTAAAATTGTAGACTGTGCTCAAAATTGCAAGTAGCATGGCCATTGAGGTGAATAGCGTTCGTGTGGGTGCTTATATTGGAATCAGAGCATACATATTTTTTGCTATAATAGAGTAAAGCTTGGGTACTCCACTGTGAATTTGTACTTCCATTTCTGTCTGACTTTTCGAAATTTAGTTTTGAGTTAAACTTTTTTGACTTGCAAAGTGAAACCATGTGAAATTCAAATTTATGTAGTTTCACAAGATTAATATATAATCGAAATTGTGTAATTGACTAAACGATCAATCAATTGGAAAGGTTTTGAAAAACCATTTGATGTATACAGGTGTAGAAAGAGGGAAATTTAAACTTTTATATATATAAAACATAGTACTTGTGATTTTAAAAGATGTGAAAGTGTTATTATGATGATTATTTTTGTTTTTAATTAGGTTAGGTTTGTTTTTTTTAATTAATTATTGTAAATGTGGAATTAACATATAATGTTATTTTTTATAAGTATTTGTCATTGGCATAGTACTATTGTAATGAGTTTGGCCTATTTTAGTTAACTAGTTATTAATAATTTAGTTTTAAACCAATCAAAAACAATATTTAAAAAAATTAAAATAAAATTCAATTTTGCAGTAACCTCAAATTATAAAAAAAAATTCTTGTGCATATGATTGGTTAAAAAGTTATGTGTGTTATTGACCCATTTGTATACGAAAGCAAGGTAAACATTTTTTTTAAAAGAATGATTTTTCATTTTTAGTTAAATATTTATAAAATAAATAAATGTTCCTTATTTTGATTCACACTATTAAAATAATAAAATAAAATAAACATTGTATTATTTTTTTTATTAGACTAATATCTTTATTATCTATGTTTTTAATATTTTATGGTATAATTTAATTATTATATGCTCTCCTTCTTCTTTTCATTAATAATTTTTTTTCATCATGTATATTTTTATATTAATTTATATATATAGGTTCTCCAAAAAAATTATAACCTATAATATATAGGTATATAAGATAGCCTATATTATTTTAGGTCTTTATTATATATAATATTAATTTTTATATATAACCTATATTAATGTAGAATTTATATATATTATTTCTATTTATATGTTATGTTATTGAAAGTAATATTTTGTAGGTAAATAAGTTAATCTACATTGTGTAGGTAATCTATTAATTTATATTATACATTTATATTAATCTATATTTTTATATATTAATATATATTATATAAATTATTATGATTTTATATATTTATATTAATATATATTATAGGTTATATTTATTATAATTTATTGTATTTTAACCATCTATTTTTTATTTTAATTCAATCATTTATTTAATTTTCCAATTTATATTTTATATATAATCTCATCTTTTTTCTTTGGTTAAATTATTATTGTTTTAAGTTTTAGTATATTTTCCTTTGTATCTTTATTCATTTCTTTTAATAATTTTGGTAATTGTTCCTCAATCATTTTGTTATATAATTCATCTTTATAATTTTCTTAGACATTTAACCTTTAATCTTTTTTGATCTATTTATTTTTGTTATATCATATTATTATATTATTCATTCTCTTATGTCTGTCATTTTTTTCCTATTTTCACTTTTACTTCATTTTTCAATCTCCACCCTACCTACCCTCTCCCACCACTTAACTCCTCTTAAGGTCATTTCTAAAATCATATTCTTCATTATCATCTTCCTATGATGAATCATTGAATTAGGGTTAGGGTAAGGTCATTAGAGTTATTTATTCATTGTTTGAAACATTTAACTTTAACCTTTTTTGATCCATTTATTCGTGTTATATCATATTACTATATTATTAATTCTTCTATTATGTCTTCATCATTTTTTTCACCTATTTTCACTTTTACTTCATTTTTTAATCTTCTCCCTCCCTACCCTCTCCCACCACTTAACTCTTCTTAAGATCATTTCTACAATCATATTCTTCATTATACTTTTCCTACGATGAATCAATTAGTGTGGTTCAAAAAGTCAATTTAAAATAGCATACATAGTTTAATCTAGAAGTGTTTACTCTATCATTCATGGACTTTGAAAAAATCATACCATCTATAATCACTGATTCATTAATATTTAATTATTGATTTGAATAAAGAGATATAGTTGCATGCTAATTATATATATATATATATATATAAACAACTTGTAATAAATAATCATTTTAATATATAACAATTTTATATTAATAATGAGAGAAGAAACATTGCCAATATGTAATATCTAAATTTTAATGATTTCTAGTATATATTATATTTATTTTATTTATAGAATTTATTTCATATAATAATTCATAATATAACATTTATTAAATATGTTATTGATTTAAAATTTAGTGATAAAAATTACATTTATAGTTATGGATAGTGTTATGATCATAGTTAGGATTAGAGATAGGTCTAGGATTAAGATAATGGTTTAAAATTTATTGTTAGGGTCAGAGTTAGGGATAGGGTTAGGGTTAGGGTTATGGCTAGGGATAGAATTAGAGTTAGGGTAAAAGTTAGGGTTAGGGATAGGTCATTAAAATAACTAATTAACAATACTAAAACACAATAATTAACAAAACTTACATTTATTTTTATTCACACTAATAAAACTTAAATTTAATTTTTATCAAATCTAAAAAATGATAATTAGGCAAGTAATAGCCACTATGTGGCACTTGTTTAATCTTGTCTTTTCTTATATATAAATATTAAAAATAGTGTATGTATAATTGTTATTTTTTTAAAAGATTAAGTATATATAATTATTATAATTGTAGAATTAGCTTATTCCTATTTTTTCTTATTTATTCTTATTATTAAGTTAATTTAATTATTTTATGTAATAATATTGACACATGATATATTCTAATGTTAGATTTGAGACATAGTCTTACATTTATACATCCCTACTAATTCATATTTGACTTTAATTATCACTAATTTCTAGATATTTATTCAATGTCTTGAAATAGGCCCTTTATTTCTAACGCTCATTTCCTAAAGTTATGAGGTTGGTCCATGTCAATCTCAAGTAGCACAAAAAAAAATACCTAAAAATCAAAGCTCCAAATTCAAATTATAATATTCTCAACCCCTTATAGTGATGTAGCTTGGAAAAATAATACAGTATTGTTGAAATTAACCTTTAGAGAAATCCTTTGAAACTACACTCCATTCGAGGAAAAATAATTACACTTATTCCCTAATATTATAGTATTACACTTTTAAAAAATTATTATGCTATTTTAATCAACATATATACTCAACTATCACATGGGCATGATTCTAGACATGTGTCCATTCTCTTTTACTCCATCACAAATGGAAGATATAGCCATTGTAATACTACCCATAGCCTTTATTTTCTTAGATAAAAATAAATGACATGCTGCCTCTCACCTCCCCAATAAATCAAAGTAATGTAAAAAAAAAAAATTATGTTATGTGAGTTGTATTCTCTGACCATATTACATAGTATATAATTTAAAATAAAATTTACATATATGAAAAATATATAATCAAATAATAATAGAGAATAAATAATAAATTTGTAAACAAAAGGAAAAGTATGAAATACATATTTTTATTAGAAAATAAAATATTTTCTTGAATCTTTGTCCTCCTCATCCAATCTAAACCAATGCATTCATAAATACAACCTTTGATTATTAATGAATCAAAACTCATATATGAACTAAAACACTATGAAGTATTATCTGTAAGTATTTTCCTAAATTTTTGTTTAAGCCATTACAAAAAAAAAGTAGAAAATATAGTTTGATTTGTATTCTAATTCTAATGAATATGTTTATATTATTCTTTGCTTTCAAAATGTGAACCTCCTAGCTCAAATCTAATTTATATGACTCGATAAGAACTTAAGAACTCAACTATTACATTTCTATTATATTTCTTTTATTGATGTAGGATTGCTTCCATTCAAGGATTTTATTGCATCAATATTTGGGTAAATATTAGATCCATCCTCTTAACTTGAATAACTAAGCCACAACATTGACTTCAAGAAATTTAGATACCTCCACAAATCATCATATTTTTCTTTCTCTCACTTTTAGCCTCTTGTTAGATCAAGGATACTCCTTAAACCATTACTTGTCTTTATCCTTCTATAGAACCTTGATGGTGTAGTGTTTCTCCTCCATTTAAAATCATCACATCTCTTTACATCACGCATATCAAAATTTTTATTGCATCTACATATAAACTAACAAAAAATGCCAGATGTTTTCCCTTGTTCTCTACATTATTGCATTTAGGTATTCTTTCAAATTCATCTTTTCTGACGAGTTATTTATTTGTTTCAATGTACATAATGGTATTCAAAAGAACTCATTTTTTGTATTTTCCTCATTTTATTCATAATAAATGTTTGTGCTTCTAATTTTTTCATTGATCACTCTCATTGCTTCTCTAGGAAAGTTATGATTCTTTACTCCATTTTAATAAATGTAGTGTAGGAAAATGTTGCCCTTTACATTTTCACACTTGTTTGGGCCCTCCCTGCTAAAATTGGGCTTCTTTATACCTTATTTGGTCCTATTTTGCATCCACAAGCCTTAATTAATGAATCTTTCTGAGGATAATCCTTACACATATCTAGTGACCAATAATAATTAATGATATTGGATTGTATGACCTATATTTAGTGATTTGGGACTCATATGCCACCTTGGGCATATGGGTCCCACCTAAGTTTTGGGGCCTTAACCTAAATTTGGCATTAAACTAAGCATTTCTTAAAAGTTGTGTCCCAAGCTTAGCCTACTAGGACTCATATGCCCCAATAGGTGTATAAGTCCTACTTATCTTGGACCTAATTTTGAATTCAATTCTTGGTGGTATTTTATTTTCTTAGATTTGATGTCAGCTTGTAGTGTTATAATTTTGGAAAATTTGGCATAAACAAGTATAAATACAAGGTTATTTCACATATTTTCTCCTAACAAGATCTAAGCTTTCAAGTGTTCAAGCATTATAGAAACTTTTTGATCAAGGGAGTTTACAAGAGCATTCAAGAGCATTCAAGAGTTGATTATCAAGCATTTTGGAACATTATGCAAGTATCAAGCATCATGTCAAAGTCATCATGAATCATGTTTCTTTTTGAGCTAATATTTGTGATCTAGGTATCTTATAATTTAAGCAAGAATTCAAATTAAGATCCATATCATTCAAGTAAGAGTCAAGATCCACATTCAATCCATCACTTACAATATTGTAGCCTTTTATTCAAGGGTTTGGTGAGTTTCAACATTGCACATTTTCTCATTCATCATTCCTCCATTCTATTTCATTTCATTTCAAGGGTTGATTACCAAAATGGGGTTTGGCCAAGGCAAACCCCCACTAAGAAAACAACATTTTTCCCTCTCTTTAATGTGTGATTTGCAGATCTAGGTAGTTTAGGTTGAATATTAATTAAATAGCAAGATTGGACAAAAGTTGTCAAGTTTTCAAAGTTATCATCTACATTGTAAGATCATAGAAAGTCACCTACAGATTGTAATTCAATGTTTCAAAAATAGAGGTTTGACAAGAGGGAAGCTACAAAGAACATTAGAGGATATCATAGTTTAGATAAATCATAATACTAGTCCGACTAAATCCCCACTTGTGGCATATGAGTCCTAGTATACTAGATTTTAGGCATTTTACGCAGATCCCAGTTTAGCAGTTCTAGATTTTGGATTCTACCTAAAACCCTAAACTAGGACTAAATCTCTCCTACTGGTGTACGAGTCCTAGTGTGCATTAAAATTAAATACTTTTGGGACTTCAAACCCTCATTCAAGCCTTTTCAGTTTCTAGGTGCACCTCTATACTTTCTCAATTTACTATTTTGATTTTAGTTCATTTCTAGGTCATTTAATTAAGTCTTGCATATCATTTACATTTCTTGTCTTTCCAATCCCTAGCTTGGTGGTGAACCCCCTTTTAGTCTTTAATCATACCATAGGACACCTTATTGTAGATTTATTTCCCTTATTCCATCCTTGAATTGAGATCTCTAAGGTTTCATTAAGTAAAACTTGAAGGAAATAGGTGGAAAGGTCTTAAACCCTAGTTCTATCTTCCAAAAAGATTGGAGCCCCTATTTTTCTAGGTTTCATTTTGGTGAACCTAGCCTTTAGAACAACTTATTTTCTGATTTGGAGTGCATCGTAGTCCTAGATCTAGCTTACATTAACTTTACATTAGGGCTTGCATTAGTTAATTTGCATCTAGGGTTTCTAAATCTTGCATTAGTGAAAGTTCATATAGGTTGCATTATTGCATCTTGCATCATTGAAATTCACTTAAAATCTATAATATCACTTAATCTAGACATCATTCAAACTAGAAACCTAACATTCACTCAAAATTTTCTAAAATTAGTGAAAAAAAACCCAATCTAGGACTCATATGCCCCTAGGAAATTTAGTCCTAGCGCAAGTGGTTTTTCAAATTTTATGGATATTCTGTGTTGACTGTTTATCAACATTTGAATCCCTAAAAAAGGCTTGACTGGGACTCATGCGCCCCTCTAGGAAATTTAGTCCTGTGTTAGATCTTAAACTACATTTTTTCGCATTAAAAACTCTTTTTTTTTTTTTTTGTTTGTTGTTGTTACATTTATGTTTCAATTTAGTAAGTTTTTGTTACATGCATTTCATTGCATCTAGCCTAATTTCATTTGAATTGGAACTAGAGAGTATTATTTATCTTGTGTTCATTGCATTTATCTTGCATTCATTAATTTCCCCTTACATGAGCTTTACAACTTGGTGTCCTATTTCTAATATTATAATGGGATAGAGTTTGAGACTCGTGTCATCACATGATAGCACAATTGTCATGGATCTTGGGTTATCTAGTTGTTTCACTACTAGTGTTGACACTAGTTCACTAGGTATGGATCATACCCTTAACAACTCTTTTCCTTCAAGTAGTACAACCAGTGTTGAAACAATGGTTGCTAGTATTTCACAAGAAAACATAATCCAAATCCATGATGACTTAGAAAACCTACAACATCAATTGAGTACTGAAAACATTTCAACCATTACTATCTCTATCATAGATAACATACATCACATGATTGAAAGTGAAGAAGGAATAGAACTTGCACATAAACTAGTTCATATTTTTGTAAAAATTATTACCTCAACAACTAGCTATGCTTTACCTTCAAATAATCTTGAGTGTCAAGGAGCAACTCAAATTCCTCCTTCCCCAACCATTGCCTCTATTCCTACCTATAACAACCCTCAAGTTACAACAACAATGCAACCTACTAGTAATGTCATTCTAACCCTAGGTATTTCCACTAGCATTCCTAGTACCTTTGTGGCATCACATGTGATATCTCCTACTACTTTACTTCATGTAATAATTCCATTCACTTACCCCTCAAAAAAATATACACCTCCACCATATTCACCTCCATCTCAAAACACAACCAATGGCGCCATCATAAATCAAATTTTGTAAAATGTTTCATCGCTTCAAAAGAAAATTTCCACCATAATCAAAATAAAAATGGCCAACCTACATACTATTTCAAAAGAAACCCCTTATCCTTGGAGATATTGAGAACGTCGATACCACAAGGTCTAGAGATTCCTAGGTTTGAGAAATATGGGGGGAAAGGAGATTCTTCTAACCATGTTTCTGCTTATACTACCTTATGTAGTGACTTTTTCCTTGAGGATAAACTCTTAGCTAAGCTTTTCTCTAGGTCCTTGAAGGATATCACCTTGGAATGGTTTTACTCATTACCAAAAAACTCATTTTTTTCATTCAATGAACTAGTTGAGGCCTTTCTGAACCATTTCTAAGTGCACATGACTCCTAAGATGACGTTAATTGATTTGATGAAATGTAAGCAAAGAGATGATGCAAAGGTTACTAACTTTATTTCACACTACCAATTGCTTTATTCCTAAATTGACGTAAATATTCTCAATCGTCACCATCAATGGATGTTTATTAATAATTTTCAAACTAAGATACAAGATAAGCTTAGCATGATGAAGTTTCCTTCCCTTGTACACTTGTGTACTACCCTTCATGATTATCAAAACTTAGTTAGTAGTCGTGAAACAAAACCCACCTCTAGCTGACTTAAAAAATCTGAATCCAAAAACCAAAATAATTACCAACATTTTAGGAAAAAAGTAAAGTCTTCCTTCAACTTAATCCCCATCAACAAAAAACTCAACATGTTGATACACAAGTGGCTATTATAAGGAAGACAACTCCTTTCACATTTCGGGATTCGATTAAAAAATTTACTCCCTTACCTGATACCTTCCATAGCACAATGACACAACTGTTAGAACAAAAGATCATCACCTTACCTCCCATCAAAACTCCCAATCCTGATAAGCCTTTACCTCCAAACTTTAGATCAAATTCCTATTGCCATTATCACCGAAAAAATGGACACGACACATAACATTATAAGACTCTTAAACATCTTGTGCAAGACCTCACTGATTCTAGTCAACTTCACATTGAAGATGTTAATGTTCAAGGAAATAAGTTTATTTCCCCTCCCAACTAAAACTTGCAAATATTTACCAACCATATTTTGAATCATAACATTTCATTTGTCAAAGATTGTGAAACTAAGAATGATGATGTAATGAGCGTTGACACTGATGATGACAACATGGATATTGATAAAAAAAGGTCCTATAGATACAAATGAAAAAAATCCTATCGATGTTTTGGTTGCATTGGTTGAAACTCAAACTCATAAGGGTCAAACTAAGAAGCCTCTTGACATTTCTTTCTCATATAAATACACAATTACAAATGAACCTGATGTTCCTCTTTACATTTCTGACTGAATCAATGATAAGCCCACTAATGAGATATTAGTTGATCTCATCTGTGGATAGAATGTGATCACTGAGGAATTCCTACTTGTGCATGAACTCTATCAAGAAACATATGATAAACTGAAAGCATGGATAAAAACACACAATTGTTTTGCTTTCCCTATGATAGGATCGATCAACCTTCCTTTGCAAGTCGAACTAAAATAATTAGATGTCGTATTCTCCATTATCTCGACATCAGACCAATTCCGCGTAAAGCTTGGTTATCCATGTCTATGCTCCATGGAAGTTATCCTATCAGTTGTGCATAAATACTTAAAGTTTCCCTTTGACAATGAAATTTTCACTATGCACCATAGTAGCTTTAATCCTTTGTCATCTCGAGGGAAATTTTCATTAGATTTATTTTAGCTCGAGCCTATGGAACCTATTAAACCTCATGAGGACTTATTTTTCAAATCCTATAAAAAATTTAAGGAGAAATGCATAGCAAAACTATCCCTTAGAAACATGCCTCAACCTATGACTGAGCATCTTATCCTTGACAAAACAATGATTGAACCTAAAGAGATTTCAAACAACCAAGACCAACCTAAGACATTGTTAAGATTATGGATGCATAGTCCCTAAAGCTCCAAAGTCTTCAATGGAGGACCCTTGCCAGGAAAGATAATCAACCAGACATAAAGTTTTCAAACTTAGGCATGCACAATGGAGATTCTATATTGATCTACATTAGGAGATCGGATAATTACGAATGTACGAGTTTCCTGATTATATAGGCAAAAGAGAAAACCTAAGATGCATGAGATGTTTCCATGTGTCATGATCTAACATGTGACAGCATGTGAACCCTATCTAGAAAATTATTAAATGTTGAGATAAGTTCTAGAAGGACAACTCATCATCTTGAAGGAATCTTATCCCTACAAACAAGGAAGAGGATATTGCCCCATTATTAAATGATTTATTAAAATGCAACCTAGGAATAAATGATATATGACCTAAGTTAACTTATGCTAGTGTAATAATTAATTTAATTACACTAACAGACATATCCTTTTCCTATCTCCTATAAAAGAGCAAGAAATAATGAAAACAGTCTCATCATGCCCCCTAAGATAAAAACAAGTTTACAAAGCTAAAGAGAAAGTGGTTGAACAACCTCTCATGGTTCCTTCCATTCCTCCCCTTAGGGAAGAAAAGAAACCTATGGTTTATAAACCCGCTCCTACACAAACACAACTTGAAAATAATACTAAGAGAAATAGAAATGCTAGAGAGCATAGGCATAGACGTCGTGCTCTAGCTTGAATGTTAAATGAAGAAAGAAAAAATCCAATTGTCTTGACTAAAGCAATACATGATGAGTCTCCCTCTTTGTTGAAACAAAAATATCCTATGTAAATTCTTCTTTAGACATTATCATTGGACCTCCCATTGTGATTAACTTAGATGACGATGATGAGGTTGCTAAAATTGATGAAGAAATTCATAATGAATTGAATACATTGTTTTCCTCTTCTACGAACTTAAATTATAATTCCCCTAGGGAGAGTGTTGAACTTGGTAATACCCCTAGTTCGGCACTTGTTATTTTCCCTTTTTCTAGTTGTCCTCCTTCAATATATGATGAATAGGATTGGCATGCAGACAACCTAATAATAGGTTGACTCACATGTGCCTTACTAGTCTTTTGAATTATTTTTATTTTCAATGTTTTGTGTGTGATTGCATGTGTGTAATGTAATCTCCTCTGTACTATTTTGTTTGATGTTCCTCTCTCTTTGTGACATTCCTCTATATGTACCTACATTCGTCTCTATGTTGTTAAGCTTTTCCTTTATCTTTTCTTTGTCTTTTCTTTTTCTTTTGGAGATGATGCAAGGTGTCGAGACATTTAGGTCTCTTCCATGTTGATCCGAATTATTTTTCCTTTTTTTCACTCTCTTTGTTTCATTCTTCTTGTTCCATGAGTATTTTGGGAATAATGACATTTACGATCTCACTAAAAACATTGTAGCAAAGACATACTAACCCCCAATCCATGGGTCCCTTATATAATTTTTGGGATTTCATTGTGGGGAAAACCCTTTTCATGATGTAGCTTCATTTAGAAACATGTGATTTAGCATAGCACTTTCCAAATAAGCTCTCATGTCTTTTTAGCATTTACCATTTGCTATAAAGTAATTGTTTGTATCATGGTGTTTAACAATTTCTTTAAAGTTGGGTCATACATTGGAATTATTATTTTATATTTCATGTTTCATTGTGTAGTCTTCTTACTTCATGTGATGTGTCTTTCACTTTGTGGTGACATTAGGTGTGATGTCCTTCAAGAGAGTGATCTCTCTTAGCATATTATATTCCTACTAGTGGCTTGATGTGACACACTGAATCCCCTAAATTGTGAATCTTCTTTTCTTTGATTGGTCCTCTCTTGGAGACATTAGGAACAATGTTCCCTAAGTTGAGACCTTACATCAACTAAGTAAAACTCCTTTGAATGTACATTAGAATATATTGTATTTAAAATACCTGTTATATGGCCACCTTGCATAACACACTTTGCTTTCCTATGGAGCCATCTTGTTTGTTCACGAGTTTCAAGCATACAAAGCTTTGCTTGCCTCATGAAGCTTAGAGTTCATTCTTGTGTGGTGCCTTATCTAAGTTATCAAGAGGTATAGATTTGGTACAGGTTGTATGTATGGGATTCAAACTTAGGCATGAATTTCCCATAGCCACTTGCTTGTCTATGTGAGCTCATACTGGCCACGTGCATATGTGTCTCACTGGGGGCTCACCTAGTGGAAGAACTGAGGTTCCACTAGGCCTTGTGAGCATGTGTTTGGTTTGCATGGTGGGCATCATGTTCCATTTGTAAACATTCTTGGATAAACAACTTAGATCTCATCCAAAATTTGTGGGACAAATGGTCAAAGCTTGATCCACCCCTTTTACTTTTGTTTTTCTTTATTTTTCTCTTTGATAGGGTATGCTTGTACCTTTTTGTGCTCCTTATATCATTTTCATGTGTGTTATTTTGTGCCTATGCTGGTTTTTCATAGGATCTTGATCCTAGGGGCTTACACAACCCTCTTGATCATTGATGTCCTATCTTACTAGCATTGGTACATTTAGACCCCTCTTGCTACAAGTTTTATCTACTTTAGTGTGAATTTGAAGCAAGTCCTTCCTCTCACTAAAGTAGAGGCTAAATGTAGTGTAGGAAAATATAGCCCTTTACATTTTCACACTTGTTTGGGACCTCCCTACTAAAATTGGGCTTCTTTATGCCTTATTTGGTCCTATTTTTCATCCATAAGCCTTAACTAATACATCTTTCTAAGGATAATATTGATGCATATCTAATGACCAATCATAATTTAATGATTTTGGATTGTATGGCCTAGATTTAGTGATTTGGGACTCATATGCCACCTTGGGCATATGGGTCCCACCTATGTTTTGAGGTCTTAACCTAAATTTGGCATTAAACTAAGCATTTCTTAAAATTTGTATCCCAAGATTAGCCTACTAGGACTCATATGTCCCAACTGGCATATAAGTCCCACTTAGCTTGGACCTAAGTATGAATTCAATTCTTGTTGGGATTTTATTTTCTTATATTTGATGTCAGATTTTAGTGTTGTAATTTTGGGAAATTTTGCATAAACAAGTATAAATACAACGTTATTTCACATATTTTCTCCTAACAAGATCTAAGCTTTCAAGTGTTTAGGCATTATAGAAAAATTGAAATCAAGAGAGTTTACAAGAGTATTCAATAGCATTCAAGAGCTGATTATCAAAACATTTGGAGCATTATTCAAGTATCAATCTTCATGCCAAAGTCATCATGCATCATGATTTTTTTTAGCTAGCATTTGTGATGTAGGTAACTTATGATTCAACAAAGAATTCAAATCAAGATCCATATCATTCAAGAAAGATTCAAGATCCACATTGATGTTATCCATCACTTACAAGATTGCAACCTTTTGTTCAAGGGTTTAGTGAGTTGCAACATTGCACATTTTTTCATTCATCATTCCTCCATTCTATTTCATTTCATTTCAAGGTTTGATTACCAAAATGGGGTTTGACCAAGGCAAACCTCTATCCACTAAAAAAACAATATTTTTCCCTCTCTTTGATGTGTTATTTTTAGATCTAGGTGGTTTAGGTTAAATATTAATTAAAGAGAAAGAATGGATAAATTTTTTCAAGTTGTCAAAGTTGTCATCTACATTGCAAGATCACGAAAAAGTCACCTACGGGTTGTAATTCAATGTTTCAGAACTAGAGATTCGACAAGAGAGAAGCTATAGGAGAACATTAGAGGATATCATATTTTTAGATCAACCCTGATACTGGGACTAAATCACCACTTGTAGAGTATGAGTCCTAGTATACCAGATTTCAGGCATTTTAAATGTAGATCTTGGTTTAGTAGTTCTAGATTCCAAATTCAGTCTAAAAACCTAAACTAGGACTAAATCGCCCCTACTAGAATATGAGTCCTAGTGTGGATTAAAATTCAATATTTATAGGATTTTAGACCTTCATTCAAGCATTTTTAATTTCTAAGTGCACCTCTATACTTTCTTAGTTTAATGTTCTGATTTGAGTTCATTTCTAGGTCATTTACTTAGGTCTTGCATATCATTTACAAATTTATTGTCTTTCCAGGCCCTAGATTGATGGTGAACCCATTTTTAGTCTTTAATCTTATCCTAGAACACCTTATTATAGATCTCTTTCCCTTATTACATTCTTGGATTGAGATCTCTAAGGTTTCCTTGAGTGAAACTTAAAAGGAAATAGGTGGAAAGGTCCTAAACCGGGCTAGTTCTATTTCCAAAAAGATTGGAGCCCCCTATTTTTCTAGGTTTCAATAAATAATACTATTATATTAACATTCATCCAATTGCTTCTAGATTTTCTTGACCTCTCAAACTAATAGGAATTCATCATAAATGATGATATTAAATATTTTAATATTTATTTCAGCAACTTCTCTTGTGTGGATTTTGCCACATTATGTGATAGGCTACATTCCCTTTGATTATAGTCTTCCAAATATTCCCCTATTGTATTATAATTTTTAAAACCTTACCCTTCTTTGGGATAACACAAATCAAAAAAATCATCACAAGTATCATCCTTATCTTCATCCTATTCATTTATCTTTACTTAACAAAACTCGTAGAAGATTGCATTTAAGGGTCCTATATGCACTAATAAATTTTCCAACTCTTTAAGAGATTTAATTTTCCTTGTTCTAATGGATCTATCTTGTAGCTAATCCTTGACTCTTAGAATTTTCTCTTTGAATATATCTTTCTCACTAGGTTAGTAATTATGCTCACCATTATTTTTCACATTATCACAATCCTTCAATACCTTTTTTGTACATTTAATTTTATGTTTCTTCTTATTATTACATGTCTCATACTTCTCTAGCATCCATAATAACCCCTTCAACTCATACTATAAATTTTGTAACTATTTTTGTTATTCTTATAAATATTTTCTTCAATCTCTATCTTTTCATTATTTATTCTTCTTTAGTTATCCTCATTTTCACATCGTGATATAACACCATATTTGCATGCACAACCAAAGAAAAATACGTGTAACTACAACTCCAAACTATTAAAATTCTTCTCATAATTTGAATACTAGAATCTGAGAAAGTTCATGCATGACAACAATATTCCCCACACCATATAACTAATATTGCATCATTAGATCCTTTGTTCATAATAACCTCATTTTCTTCGTACTTGGCCTCTTCTTTCCTCCACATTATACTCACATCTTCTATACTATTTGTAAGATCTCACTATTTAAATGAGGTTAACCCTTCCCTTCTCCTATTTTCCACACAAGGTTCTAAATTTGTATTCATTTCATACCAATACACTATGCTATAAACACTTAATTATTCTACACTAGTATCAAATTCATCCAAGCTTGTTGTTCCATGGTAAAATATTGTGCCACCCTCACCATATTTTTCCATGTTATTCTCTAACATTCTTTTACCTTTTACATCTTATCATAATAAGCCACACCATATCCTTGTATGTTAGCCTTCATCCATTATTACACTCAACCTAGAAAATTCCCATCATTTCCTTTCCCAATGAATTCAACTTTACCATTTCCACCTCATCAATGTTTCTTACGCATTATTTGAAACATCACAACTTATTCGAATTTATATGCTAGCCTATCCTCAATAGCAAGTCTATCTCAGTAGTAGGTCCACATATTAGTTCATTCCCTACATGGTACTCGTTCAATAATTCTCTTTTATGAGATTGGATGTTTCTATCCCTATGTGTAGCCCAAATAGTAATGGAACATAAAACTCTACCAAAAAAAGTCTCTCTAAACTTGATGTAGATATTTTATGCCATTTCTATCCATATTATTCTCATGCACTATGAAATATACTCAACTAAACACATTCAATGCTCATGGATGCTCACATTACCTTAATATTCATACAATAATAAAAGGATGATTTAAAAGAAAATGGAGAAAATAGAGGAACATGATTTTCTTGATCACAACATCTAAGGCATAGTTATACGATTTTTTTTTGTAATAGTAATTTGATGTAGCTTGGAAATATGATGTATTCTTATTAAAATTAACCTATAGATAATCCCTCTAAATCCACACTTAATTCACGTAAGGAAAAAACTTACAATTGTTCCATAATCTTGGAGCATTACTCATAAAATAACTACTCTATTTTAATTAACATAAACCCAATTGTCCAAACCATGGTTCTAGGCATATGTCCATTCCATTTTACTCAACCATACATGGAAGCTAGATCCAAAGGAATGTTACTCATGGAATTTTTCTTTAGAATAAAATACATTACATACAACCCCTCCCCATCTTAACAAAAAAATAATAATAAAAAAAATCTTATTCTTTCTATTATTTTAGTTTTCCTCTTTGACCATATAACTCAATATGTAATTTAAAACAAACATTATATTTGATAAAAGTATAAGGAAGTTATAATGGATTAAAATAAATAAAACTTAAAATTAGAAGGAAAATATAGAATACATATTTCTATTAGAAAATAAAATATTTGCATACATCAGCTTGTCTCTTCTTCCAATCAAGACCAATGCATTCTTAAATATAGTCTTTGGGCCCAAATGAGTCAAACACCATATAAAAACTAAAATACCATGAACTATTATCTTCAAATTACTTCCTAAATTTATAACTCATTCCAACATGTCAACAAACTCTTTAAAATAATAAGCCATTACAAACTACTTATCGAATTAGAAAATATAGTTTGACCTATAAGAATTTGTATGTATATCATACACTAATAATCTTGAGTTTACCTAGCACTCATTCATGTGGCTTTTTGAAATGTTATATCTTTAAGGGAACTCAAATTGTACATTGAAACATCTAGAAGATAGTATATAAAAGGAATAATTAAAGGAGTAAAATAGAAATAATCATATAGACCATCTTAATATTTGTAAATATTAAAGTGTTCAATTAGTCTCATCACCATTAATTCATTCTATCATTGAAAATGTTTCCACCTAAGAGAATATGTTTTTAGTCACATTTTTTCTTGAAAAATGTCACACATATCAACTCATTCTCAAATAAAGTTCAATCATCTAGAAAAATCATTAGACCTTTCTACATTTTAAGAATAACCAAAGTTTCATTTCATTATTATTCTCTCAATGCATACTAAAAGTGGTGATTTTATGTAATAGTTAAAAAATAATTATCAAAATAGTGGACAACTATCACCCACTAAAATTAGCTAAGTTCCTTCATTTATTTTATTTCTCAAGTTTAATTTTTTTCTTACATGACCTTTCATGGATATAAATTAGGTTAATTGTTTGTCACATTCACTTATCTAATTTCAATAAATGAATATTCTTTTTTATTTATAATTATATTAATTATTTAAAATCTACACATTTATTTTAGTAAACTATTGAAAACCAAAGCATAAAAGAATATAATATAATGATAATAATTCTAAAGTTATAGAGAGGAAATAGGAGAAGTAAAGGTGACCAAGGCTTAGATTGTGTCAAGGGAAAAATCACACAACATATTTATATGGGAGTAAAATGTCCCTACAATAACTGTATACACAATAAAATAATTATAATAGTTTATGTATTAATTAATCTAAATTTAAGAGCTTAGTTTAGTGATATAGTTTTGATTAGATTAAGACTAGAAGGGCCAATAGCCATTACAAAAAAACCATAGAGGCAAATGAGGGGCTCACAAGAAGTGAGATTCCCAACAAAAAATAAAACAAAAACTTAAACTTAAACCGTTTGTCCAACAAAAAGAAATAGTAAAAACATACATAATAGAGACCATCACAAGACCACAAGACACCTATAGGTCTCCCAACAAATTGAGACCACTGATAGCATTCCATTCATAACATAGAAATTGAAGCTTCTCTTCAAAAGTAAGAGGGTCTTTCTAAATGGCTTGAGTATCCATCATGGCATCCCGGGTCAAAGTTTCATCTATTTTACCTTTCTTCTTCTACATGTGACTATCATCCCTACCATCATCAACTACCCTTTTATCCTAGTTCTTCCTTAATTCCTTCTAAAACATTTGAATGGTGAGGGTAGTTTTCTTCATGGTATTTTTGTTGTAGTAAGTGATAACCCTGAGGCATTGAGTGGTTTTCTCTGAATTCCTATGAATAACATCAATCTCCCTTTGTAAATTCCTTTTATCATCATCCCTACCAAAAATGATCTCAACTCTTCCAACTGCTTCTCCCACTTGGCCCACCTCTAAAAAGGCTTCACCAAGGAGGTAATTAGATCCCAATGGGATTTGTCCTCCACCTCACTCGGCCACGTGACTTGTTGCCATGAGTTTAGAGACATAGTTGAGTCAAGAATGTAAATGTAAATTAAATAACTTAGATAATTATGTGCCATGAGGTTAGAAAGGTGAAAATTTTGAGTATAACATGAATATAATATTATTATGAATCTACTCTAAAAATTCTATATCCATGTAAAGACTTGAAAGGAGGATGGAGAGGTCATCCTCAAGTTCTCAATGGTACCCTTTCCCCTTAAATAGTGACCTTTAACATTCTGTGTGGCCTCAAAGTTTGAAAAGAATTTTATTGCTAGAAGAAGTTGCTTGTAAATGGAAAGCTTGGTAGTTGCAAGCAACAAAGTTAAAAATCAGCAAGTAAATGGAGAATCTTGAGGACTTATATACATAGTTTATTAAAAATAGACTATGCATAACCTTTCGTTTTATTTTTTAGCCATGTCTTTTGATAATTGATCCTAGGTGTTTTAAGTAATTCCCCAACTAGTTCTTTCAATAATGATCTAGTTTGCCATGGTATATGACCACAAATCATATGTCAATAATGATTTAGTTTGCCATGGTATATGACCACAAATCATGGTATATGATCTAGTTCTTTAAATAATTTACGGTATATGGTATTTGATAAGTTTGCCATGGCCTTTTAACAATTGGTATTAGAGTTCTAGTTCCTTGGTGTAGAGCTTAATCACTTGAGGAGGATCCTGAAGGTTGATGAAATGAATGATAAAGAAGAACTTCATACTACACTTGAAAATATTGATAAGGCTGAAAATGATAACAAAGACTTGAAAGAAAATATAGATGAAGCAAATGAATGTATCTAGACACTGAAAGAGCATCTAAAGAAATTCAAGGAAAGACATAGAGAAGTGAGTGAGTAGCAAAAACAAGAGATCAACGGATTGAAAGTGCTTGTAGAAGAAAAGAAGAGAATTGAAGAATGTCTGAATACAATGGTGTAGAAAAAATATGATGAATGCACTAGACTTGAACAAGAGGTAGTAAACTTGAAAGTAGAATTGGAGAAGGAAAACCTATGTGAGAAAAATTTCAAGTCTAGCTCTGACAAGCTTGAAGAACTACTTGCAGGATAAAAATCAAATAAAGACAAAGGTGGTTTGGGAAATGAATTAGGTGAAAGATTAAAGGACAATCAAAAGACTAAAGACAAAGGTAAGTAGAAAATAAATTTAAGAAAATTTGCAAGGAAACCACCTGTGAGATAGCCTAATGCACAAAGGTATGCATCCTTCAATGGTGTCTATTTTCCATGCAACAAATTTGGTCACAGGGAAATAGAATGCAAGAGTAATATGAATCAATTTTTTGGCTCCTTCTCTAGACAATGTTTTTCATATAAGAATTTTGGACATAAATCCATTGAATGCAGATCTCAGTTGAGATTGACCAATCAAGTGATGATGAATAGATTTAATGGAGGCAGAATGAATCAATCTTTTAATGGATAATGCTATACCTATGACAAATTTGGACACAAAGAAAATCAATGTAGATAAGGATTCATGGAGGTCAGACTAATCAGAAAAGTTGTGTCTACTATAATTGTAACAAACCTAGACATATCTCAAAAGTTTGCAGAAGTAAGAAGAGAAAGTAGTTTTCTCTGATAGAGCAGAATGAACCAGTAAAGAAAATTGACAAAGAAGAAATGAAGCAAGAGATTAATAAGATATGGAGGAAGAAAAGAGAAGAGCTAGAGATGATAGATGTGTATGTTACCTCATCTGGTATGGATAATTCCTCTAGGAATTAGACCTAGCATGGTCTTACGGGGAGCATTAATAGAAAATTATACAAATCCCCTGGATAATTGGTATGTCAAATGTTGGCACAAGGATATATTGTAAAGAATGAATGGGAAAAGGTTTTGGAAAAGAAATTGGAAGAAAACATGATGGCAAGCTATTTTTTGAATCAATTTAGGGTTTATAGTTCTGAGAAATAAGTGTTTTATTAGCTTTTTGAAGTCTATCACATTTAATGTGAATTAGGGTAAATTGATCATGTATAAAGTAAAATTTGTAAATCTCTTTGATCACTTGTGCACTTGAAGAGTTTGAAAACTGTCTTGGAGCAATCTCGAAGTGATTTGAAGAAGTTTGAAGGAATTATTATGGACAATCAAGAGTTATTTCTCTATTTACAAAGGGAAAAGGAAGAAGTTTTGATTGATCGGCAAGGAATTCAAGAGAGATAAGTGTGACAATGGATGGAGGATTGTGTGGCAACATTCCACTAGGGCTGAAGAAAAATGAATTATAGAGCATAAAAACCCTAGGTATGGATTTATGGGGAGAATTTCCATGGTTTGCAGATAAATAATTTATCTTGTTCTTGATAAATTGATTTAAGAACGAAAACATTATGTTGGAAAAACCCTACTTGATCACGAAGGAAGCAATCAAAGTGATTACTGGTTTATGTAGTGTTGGGAACCACCCTGGAAAGAAAACTGTGAAATACAAAGATGTGGAGGACCTTACTGGAATTGAAAAAGACCCTCAAGCTCTATTGATAAACACTCTTGCAGATTCCACTATAAGGTATGTTGCGTATGATATTTCCTATAAAATCTATTTCATAAATCCTAAAGGTTCGAATTTGGATATTGTTGTATATCTTGCACACATGATGGTTAAAGAAAAAAAGAAGTTTTATTTTTGTAGCCTATTACTAGAAAACCTAACTGAGAATGCCTGAATGTTGTTGGTTGAGGGCTATCCTTTTTTATTTGGATCTTTTCATATATATTTGACATTTTACTTTTTGAGCTCGCTATCAGGAAGAGAGAATGTTGACTGGGAATTTGGTAATTCCTATTGGAAAACAAGTTTACAGATATTTGGAATCATTGGTGGATAATGTAAGTGTTTGAAGAATCTATTTCACATCATTGAAGATGAATCTGTGCTCTGGTATGTTAGTACCTGGTTAGTTTGAAGTGGGTTTATCCTCTAGTAAGAAAGAGTTGGAAGAACTTATCATTAGTGAGTCCCCTCTGGAATCTAAAAGAAGGAAAAAATTTGTAACAAATTTCTTGGAAGAAAAGAAGAATGAAGAATAATTTATGTCTGGATCTAACTCATTAGATCTAGAGGATATATGGATGTTACTAGACAAGGGTGAAATGAAGAAGATTGGTGAAATGTGGAATGCATGCTCTCCGATTGAGAGGCTTAAAATTGATGATGTACTAGTTGATCATTTGCTCAATAGAGGTATCTTAGTTTTAGATGTGTCTAATTCTTTGCGAGATGATCTAGTAGAGATTATTGATGAGAGAACATTGTTGGAAGGACCTGAAGGTCATAAGTTCAAAGCTATGGTTGAAAAATGTGCCAAAGCCAAAAAAGTGTTATCTAAACATATGAATGAGAAAAGAGAATGAATTAAAGAAATATTTGGCATCTATAGGTATTGTCTTTGGTGGCCAGTAGTTGTTGACAATTTCAAAAGAAAAATTGAAGCCATTGAATCTGGGATGAATAGTATTGGAAAAAATTTTGATTTCTTTAAAGAAAATGATGGAAAAAAAAGAATAAGAATTGGTGAATTGCAAGTGGGGTTGCTGATTACTCAGAGGAAAAGAGAAGATATGGTTAAAACCTTATGGTTGGTTAAGGAACTTGTTGAGGTCTGGTTGGATCATCTCTCTAGAATACTCTCTGATGTAGAACATTGTGAATGTTAATGTCTATCTTCAGACTGGACATCCTCTTTTACATAGTTGTCTTTATTGGATAGTATGAGTGAAAGAATGAATTCATATGTGCTTCCTTGGAAATAGATTCTTTTGATCATAAGAGATAGGTACAAGAAAATCTTTCATGTAAAAAGTGCCATTTTCACTGGAATGTTTGAAATTGGGAGTTGCAATCAACTCTGTATATACCGTATACATACACATCCTATTTTTGGTGGACCTTTGCCATTGATGTCAAAGGGGGAGAGAAGAGTACCTTTAAAGGAGTAAAAAGGAAAATGATGATAAAGGGAAATAATGTTGTTTTTGTAAAATTTTGGCACATGTTTCCATCAATGGACCAAAGGGAGAGATTGTTGGAAGAATGAAGAAGAATGGCTAACTATACATTTTTTTGTTTTCATTGATGTCACCATGTTATACAAGTTGTGACTACAATACTGAGTTAGTATTTGATCTAATATTTTGGTCTGGTATCTGAACTGGTATACAATTTACACCCTCCGATATTTTGGTCTGCAATCCTCCATAGTTGATAGTTGCTACTTGTGGTTTTGGGAAATAGTCTATGGATATTGAAAGCATGTACATTCAAGATATCTCATCCTCTAGTGCTTGTATGGTGTATCGGTATCATTATGTTGATTGCATTTTTCTATTAAGCCTATCTCTGGCCGACTTCATGGATAATTGGTGATATGGTGAATTAATTTTTGTGCGGATATATGTGCAACCTATCTTAGGTCTATGCTGACATGATAAAGTGTGCTACATGTTTTGATTTATTATTTGGAAATATTTTTTGAATTCTTGAAGCTAATAGTTATTGTTTTTGGTACACAAGGATTGCATCTAATTAGGTCAACCTAATTAATGCTTGCGGATGGATGGAGTATATATGTTGGACAGTTTTTGAAGATTGATGTAGATGATGCAGTTGTGAATGTGAATATGAAGAAGTGAAAAAATGATGAAGTGTGTTAAGAAAATTTATTGAGCATCACTGGAACTGTATCAACACTTGTTAGGTGCACTCTCATCAATTCATTTCGGTTGTGAAGCCAATTTTTTTTTGTAATCCTTTTGTAGGTAGTGAACCTCCTTTTGTGAGTAGTGAGATTTTGTATATGGATAGTGAGTCCTATTCTAGGAAGTGAGCCCTTTGGTAGTAAGCCTTACATATTCTCTTTTGTAACTACTTTATATTGTACATTAATCCTCACGATGGTTTTTCCCTTATTGGGTTTTCCACATAAAATCTAGTGTTCATTGTGTTGATTTTTCTTTATGTTATCTACATTTCATGTTCATACTTAATAATAGAATAGTGTGGTTGTGAAGTTGATAAGTGTTTGAATTTTTTTGTTTGAATCTGGTGACAACTGATTCACCCCCCTCTCAGTTTTCTTGCACCTTTTAACACATATTTTCTTAGATTTTGTAACCTCATTACAAAGAGGTTGAATGCATGATTGATTTGTGGTAGCCCATATAATAAGGGCTAATGGAGGAAAATTATATTTGGCTAAATATTAGTTGTGGTGGGGTGGTCTAGAAAAGATGTTTTAAGAATTGTTGGGTGAGAAGGTTATAGACTCACTACCTAAAACCTCTCTAACTGTAGGATTAGTCGTATGGGTAGATTGAGATGCTAACTATTATAGTTCTATCATTTTCTCAACTTTTCTTTGTAGCATATCTCTCTCAACCATAGATGTCTATATCATTTATTCTTTCTCCTTATCCCTCCTTCTCCTCAACTCTAATCTTGGTGCTTCTCTTCTAAGTTGTTGAACATCATTGGATATTTCATCCTCTTCTTGTAAGGTGGCTTCAAAATTTGATGTCTCTACCATTGCAACATGGTTATGGGTGTATTCATCAACCCCAATCAACAAGTCATGAGGAAGAGGAGTATTTGTGTTGGATGTTGTGGTCAAATTCCCTACAACCATAGCACAAATAGAATTTACATTATCTTGTTGTACCCTTTCTCTTTCTCTTCTTTGTTTACCTATTAACACTAGATTTGAATGTTGCTCACTCACAATAGATTTCATTGTAACATGTCCTATTTTAGGTGAAGAATCATCACTTAAATCTAAAAAAATTCTTTCATGTTTAGAACTAGAATTAGAATGAATTTCATGCTCAGGAGTTGGATGAGGAGTAGACTTACTTTTTCCTGTACCCTTTTCTTTCCATGTTTCATGAGGTTTCTTTGGAAATTCTCCCTTTAATATTTGATCTAGATGTTTCTTCATATTGGCATAGGTTCCTCACATTTGTGTCTATATTATCTTTGCTCTTTTCAACCTTTTCATTTTTTTTATTCTTTAGCTTAACTTCCTTGATAGCTTCAAGTATTGGCATGTACTAGTTATAGAGATTTTAGAGTCACCACCTAAATTAGTTAGGACAAATTTATAGCAATTGTGCTACAATTTTATGCAAAATTTTACAAGACCCTTACGGACTCAAGCATGCTTTTACAAATATGAAGCAATTTGGGTTGAACTTTGGGAAATAAATTCTAAACATAGAAATGGTGAGAAATATGGAGAAAATTTGAGCAATGGTTAACAAAAACTTAAATTGATTGACTCTAAGGATGAACATCAATATAAATCATAGTGATCCTAGACAAGGCACACTGGAGAAAAAATACTTTATCAAACGTCTCCCCAATAGAGTTGCCTATCTGTTGGTGGTTTTCAAAGAACCAAGAAAATCTCATTGAGCATCTACGAATTTGACAGATTTAGTCCTTGAATACTCAGGAGGCGATTGGCCAACGAACAAGAGGAAGCTATAAAGCTTCCCTCCTACACTTTGGTCTCTACAAAAACTGGGAGGGTGATCCCACAATGTGTATCCTACAATCTTCTAGAAAATTATACCACTCATTGTTTAATAAATAGATATATCCCCATCAAAATTCCAATTAGATGAAATCCTCCAAAAAAATGGCAATTCCTTCTCTATGTATGAAAATTAAATATGCGTAAATGAATTGAAACAACTATTCAAACACACCAATAGGACATTATATCAAAATAGAACATAAAAGATGAGCAAATGCAAACTCAGTATTCTGCTTCCATTGTCGTCCTATCGTCCTCTATCTTTAGTGTTTTTGTTGATTTCAGCTTTGTGTTCTCAGATTATAGGCTAGGCTCAACAAACTGTCTTCCTAAAGAATGAAATTTTGATATGATGTAGATGCAAGATTAAGCTATGACAATGATTTGAACTAATAAGCTTGAAATAAACATGATGCTATGATAAATGAATACTAAATGAATTAAATGCATGAACTCTAATTAATTGCCTATTACCAATGCTTGGATTCACATAGGTATTTATAAAGTTTTTCGAATGATTTTGATTGGCTGTCTTGATTGACGGTTGTGATAATTCCTAGCAGATCGAATGGCTGAAGAAGGATGAAACTGAAGAGAAAATAGAAGAAATCTAAAAACAAGATTTTTCTATTTTTATGAAAGAGGAAAAAAGAAAAGAAGATAAGAAATCTTCTTTATTTAAAAGAATAAAAGAAAGATTTAAAGCTGATAAATAATTAATTAAAAAAAAATCAATTATTCATTTGTGGAGGATATTCAGCTTTTCTTAATTTAATTAAGCTTTTTTAAAAGTAGAAGAAAGTTGGTGATGAGAATAAAGCTTTAATCAGGTTTTATTGAAAAAAGCAAAAGATCTCATAATTAAATAAAATATTTAATTATGATATGAGAAGATTTCACAATCAAATAAAAATACCTAATTGTGATTTTAGAAAGAAAGCATAAGATATCTTTAATTAAATAAGATTTATTTAATTAAATCTCTTTTATGAAATTAATAAAATGAAACATTTAATTAATTAGAAGAAGAATTAAAAATAGAAGAAAGAGATATATTTAAATTTAATTAAATCAACAGATTTAATTTAAATTCAAACAGTGATAATTAATTTAAATAAATAAAATGTATTTATTTAAATAATTAAGTGGACATATGAAAATAATTAAATAAATTTATTTAATTATGGAAGAAGAATAAGATGAATGAACAATATAATTAAATTAAATAAATTTAATCATATGTAGAGGACTTTTAGAAAAATTAATTAAATAATAAATATTTAATTAATTGCCAGGATTATAGACATGACCATTTTTATGCATATACATTTTGCCCCTCTTTGAAGTGATGTGTGAAACGCATTGCTTCAAAGAAAAATAAAAAAATTTCCCCTGATATGTTTCTGATTTTTTATATCAATGATGCCCCCTCGGGAGGTAAATCACAGAAGTTGAGGTTGATATTGGTAGGAGAATAGTGATTTAGCTCCTGATAGATGCTGATTATGAAGGCCTAGTGAAAAATAATATGGAAATAAAGGAAAATGCCATTAAAGCCCACCCTAAAAAGACCCTTATAAGGTAAAAGGGGTAAAATGAAGTGTCATTTTCACCCTGCTGCTACAATAAAAAGTGAGCTCTGATAGTGACTTGGCGAGATGGACATCCTAGTGCATAGACATAGATTCGAGCGAGTGCGCCGATACTAGAGACCAGCTACATATGGACCACCGGTGAGTGATTCCAACCATTTACGTTGTCAAATTTTGTATTTTAGATCGATTTTGAATTGTTTTTAAATCGGATTGCAATTTTTTTGCACGTTTTAGCACATCTAGGAATAGTTTTAGCACATTCGATAAATATTTTAGCGCATTTAAGAAATTCCTTAGCGCATCTAGGAATAGGTTTAAAATTGATCACGTAGCGCATCCGATAGATAGAGTTGTACATCTAGGGCGAGATCGGCTAGGTTGGTGTTGTAGCGCATATAGGGCTAGGTCCAAAATTGATAGAGTTGCGCATATGAGAGATAAGGTAGCACATCTGCCGAACAGAATAGCGCCTCTAGAGTTTTTGCGCATCGAGGAAACAGTTTAGTGCATATGAGAAAAACTTTAGTGCATATGGGTTTTTAGCGCATATGGGCAACATAATTGCGCATTTAGGAAATTTTCCGCAGAACTCTTGTGTGATGAAAAATGATGATTAAAATTGCTTCCTTAGTCAATAGATAGATAAATTGTAGGACCATCATGCTGATAGGATAGAAAATCTGATAGAGAACTAGTAACTTTGCATCCAAGAAAGAAAACAAAGAGTAGATAGCGGATAACTTCGTGATGAATCAATAAAGAGGAAAATGATTGATTGATTGATTTGAGTTTGATAACTTTGCTTTTTGTGATTGAAAAATAAAGAGTAGATGTGTTGATAAATTTTCTTTTTGCGATAGAAATCAAATAGTAAACGAGGATACCAATTTGTATTCATGCTTGAAGTACAAATAGGAAATGATTTGTGTGTTGATAAATTTGCTTTCTTGAAACGAAAAACAAATAGTAGAAGATGATAGAGTAACTTGTTTTGATATTCAGATAGATTGATGTAGCACTTGATATGGGTCTTTGGTATGTTTTGTTGGGTAGACATATCATGTGATATGAGTCTGATTTGATGTGTCATTTGTTATGGTCAAACAAAATAGGAGGCTTTTAAAAGCCTCCAGGTTAGAGAGCGGTTCCCACTATGTTGGGAGTGGATAGGAGAGCTTACTCCTGCTGAGTTACAACTGATATCAGATTGTGGATTGGGATCGTTGTTGGCCATGCCGCGAGGTATTCGGGCCAACAGGGGGCTATTGACTGCTTTGGCAGAGAGATGGCACTCAGAGCATAACACCTTCCACCTGCCGACGGGTGAGATGAGTGTGACACCTGAGGATGTGTACCGGATTCTTGGGATTTCGGTTGTTGGTGCCCTTGTGGTTTATGACCATAAGGAGATTGGTGGTACTGTGGCACTTCAGCGGATATGTGGCGATCCAGGTATATATGGTTATTGGATAGACTGGGAGGATTTCAGTAGGTATCCTGCGTTAGTGGCTGTGTTGGCAGCATTTGTTGGAGGCTTCCTTGGACCGGACCATCGGTCGAAGGGATTCGCAGTTGGTTGGGGGAGGATGTTGGAGTGGACGATTACACAGCCACAGAGGTTTTTTTGGGGGAGTTTTGTCTTGGCCGATATGTATCATGATCTCCGTCGGATTGTCTACAGAGGATCCACTAGCTTGGTAAGTGGAGTGACATTGCTACAGATCTAGGCGTGGGAGCACATTGCAGTCACGAGACCACTGTGCACGAGAGCGAGACTAGCAGGGAGGTCGTATGTGTATGCCTATTCTAGTGCACTTGTCCAGCAAAGGCTGGGCAAGGTAGAGTACTGGCGACAGGTTTTGGATGATGTCGATGCAGTGGTATGGAGACCTTACACAAACTGTGGAAAAAGGAAAAGCTAAAAAGGTAAAGTGCAAAATAGGAACTAATAGATGGAAAGAGACAGATAGCGTTCGTTTGCCAGATTTTCACTATCTGTGTTTATTGCATTTTTCTAATTTCGTTTTGATTTTTTTTTTTTTGTATTTTTCTGTCAATAGACTGCCTGATTGCCAGGTTTTCACCCTATGACATCTTTTTTGATTTTTTTTATTTTT